>VZRQ01000373.1:109123-389295 GCA_013397975.1 Machaerirhynchus nigripectus
TTCCCCTTCCCCTTCCCCGCCTTGCCTTCCCTTTCCTCTTCCCCTTCCCCTTTCCTGCCTTGCCTTCCCTTTCCTGAACTTCCCTTTCCTGAACTTCCCTGAACTTCCCTACCCTCCTTTTTTTCCTTTTCCTTTTCCTTTTCCTTTTCCTTTTCCTTTTCCTTTGCCTTTTCCTTTTCCTTTGCCTTTTCCTTTTCCTTTGCCTTTTCCTTTTCCTTTTCCTTTTTTTCCTTCTTGTAACTTTCTAGCAGGCTCAGTCCCTGAGCTGTTTCTCTGTAAGGATAAACAAATATTTGCCTACTCAACTCGGTACAACATAGAGGGAAATTTTAGGACAGAACTGGCATTTGGGTAATTTAATGACAAAACCAACCAAAACAAAACCAAATACAACTATGTGGTGTAGTTTAAACTTTTGCTTATGAGTGTCCTTATATGGTTTTTCTGCTTTGACTTTATTCCCTGGACATTAAGAAATGTCTTGCTGATGGCTCTACTAAATTTTTCGGGTGTAGAGGGTGATGTAATCAGACATATTTTTAAAGATGCAAAATATTTAAAGTAGCTAATGATTTCCTTTCATCTTGGGTTTGCCAGCTTTCACATCCAGCTACTTAACTGTGATTCCCCAGTCAGTTAAACTCATTTTGATGGATTGGATTGACACTGATATCCATTTACCTCCATTTTTATTCCAGCTTCCTTTTAGCAAACAATTATGGAACAGCAATAGCTTCCTGCTGGGCAGACAAATTCTTTCTGTCTCCCTTTAACACAGCTGTGCATTTTTCCAAGTGATGAATGCAGTAGAACCAAATCATATGAATCTACGATCTGTTCCAGCCACTACTGGAGAGAAATGATTAAAACAACAGAAACAAAGTGGAAAAAAAAGTCCCTGCTTTTTTCCCCTCCAAGCCAGCAAACCTGTTATCATTGACCATAAGTAGCAAAATGCATTTTTAAACTCAAGAAGCAAATGTGCATATAAGCAATAAGAGGCTAAGCAAATAATAAAGCAGAATGACCTGACACCATATCACAATCCTCAACGAGTAAGTAGCACAGTTCAACCTCAAAAGCTACTGAGTAAGACGAAAATGTCTCTTTAACAGTATTAGGGGACAATTTATTATGTGTATCCTTCGAGTGCGGCACAATGTCACTGCAGGCCCATTGCATTTGCATTATTTCCAGACAACGGCAGCAGCAGAAAAGGACACTGATTTATTTCAGAGCAGGCACAGGTGATTTTTATGTCTGTTGGGACTCAGCCAGATATGGCTTAACCCATTCAAGTCTTTTCTGCTTATACGAAGAGGTGTCTTTTTTGCAACATCCTTATCTTCCAGCTCAGATTTCATTTAAGTTACTCAAGGAAGAGATGGGGGATTTTGAAGTCCTTTGCTCCTTCTGTTACTAAAGCTTTTGTTCAGTTCAGAGAGAACGAGTGATCGGCAATAGCTTAATCTGTTTAAAATAATTCTAATGATCATTTTCACTGTTCAGCTTTTAACATACTGCGTGACTTCCACACCTTATAGTATCCAAAATCAAATGATCTCCTGATAATATTATTCCCTATTGCATTAGCTGATTTGCCAGGATCAAAAAACAACATACAAGAAAAAATAGTCACTGTCTGGCTGTCATAATCCGGTCAAAGATGCAAGCTTTGTTTCTGCTCAATTGGAGAGCCTGAGGACTGCGGGCATCCCAGTTTTCCAGCATTATAGAGGAGGAAAATCTGACATCTTGCTGGAAGTGCCACCTTACAAAGAGATGAAGGACTGGGGTTGGGACTAAATGCCATTTTGAATGCCAATTATAGAGAAAGCAGAGATATTAATCCAAAGCAAGTGTACCTGGCTTCTGATAGTCCATCAATTTTATTTCATCTGTTAAGCACCAGCATTTTTTTCCCCCTTCTGAAAAACTGCCTGGCATTGTGTGGGCAGATGGCTGTAATTCTGTTGATGGCTGAAAGAGATGCAGAAAGCCAAAGTGTGAATTCATGTCCTGAACGAAGTGACTCCTGCATAACAGGAGTGACATGCACTGTGCCTGGCAGTATGGCTGAGAAAGGGGATTTTTTCCAGGAGTGATCTACAGGATTTTTTTCACCCCAAATAGGAGGCAAACTGAGTATTTTGAAATTTTCTCAGTGGACTTTTGCAAAAGTTTCCTTTTAGGCCCATTAAAATACTTTCAGTGCAGCTTTGTTGCCCCCCAAATGAGGCATTATGAATCTGATTGAAAACATCAGAACAGAAAAAAGAAAAACTTCCCATATGATATAAATTCTTTAAAAAGCACAGTCTTTGGAACGGATTATTTGGTAGTCTACTAACAGAATGTTCTGGGAAATTTGTTTTGTAAAGCTTTCATTTTCACTGCACTCCAAGCATCTGCTGGAGTACTGCCCTGCTGGAATTAGATCTGATCTGCTCTTCTCTCCTATCTGGTCCCTCTGGCCCTGTGACTACCGCAGGAAAAAGAGATTGGTCAGCGCACAAATAAGACAGCACAGTTCAGTGAGTGCAATATATGTAAAGGTAGGCTTTTTAAAATATCACCCAGTGTGTTTTGATGCCTGTGGTGAGTCAGAGATACTTGTAGAAGTGGAGAACATGCCCTTGTTCTAGCAAAAGCAGTGATGGGAGGCAGCTGAAACAAATCACTTTTGTGCTTGTGGACTTGCTGGGGAGTGATTCTTGCACTCTGTCTTCAGGATGAATTGCTGCCTTTATCTTCTTACAAGAGGAAAACAGAGCTCAATGGCTGTTGCACACTACAGCAGCAGCATATTCTAAACCCAACTCTGTCACTGGGCAGTCTTGGCAGGTTTCTGTGGCCCATTCCTCCCCTCAGTAACATTGTTCCTTTTTAAAGCATTTTGAAAGCTTTTAATAATAGACACTAATGGCATGGCAGGGGGTGGTATTATAGCTCCATGATTTTGGTAGCACTGAATAGACTCATGGGGAGCCTGGGTGTTGATGGGTCAGGCACCGTGTTAACTGCTAGGAAATCTTGATCCCGGATTTAAGGAGATTACAATAAGAGGGAAAGCCACAGCAACAACAACAACAACAGCAAAGCAATAACAAAAAAGGGCAAAGTAGAGGAGGAAATGATCCCTGGGACTCACACAGTCCCATAAGTTAACAATTTGCACAAACTCTGCTGAGTTTTGTTTGGCTTCTTCCTAGTCCAACAGGCTGTCAGGTCTCTTAGCTATAAATCACATATTCTGAACAGGGATTACCTGGTGTTATGGTGAATTATAGAAGATATCTGCTCTCCGCAGTGATGTTTCAAATTGGAGCTGAAGCCTATGTAATAGTAATAAAAAAGTCATTGTGTTTTGACGAAAATATAGCAATGCTGCTTCTGCTTTCTAAAGAAAAAAGTCTCATTATTAAGCACAACATACCCAGGTGATGAATCAGGTGGAGTGAGGAAAAGACAGGTTTTTAAAAATTAAGACACTATTTCTTTTTCCCTTTCTTCCTTCACTGACAGATAAAATACACTCTAAATACCAGAGGACCTGAATGCTGCCTTTGTTGATCACACAGTTCAGACATAGCTGAGCTGAGCATTGAACTTAGCTGTGAAATAGAAAAATTTAGCAACAGTTTGTATTTTTTTCTCACCTCAAGTCTAATTGATGGAGAAAACAAGTAAAAGTATAACACAAATTCTTACAGGAAATAGATTCAAATTAGCATATGATTTAAAGTACTTACAGCTATTCCCAAATAAGCTATATGAAATAAATATCTAGGAAGCCTAGTGCTTCCTAAACAGCTTAAATCAGTTTTTAAAGAAAAAATATGCATTTTAAGGGTGATGGGTAAGGAATGACCGTTCATGACTGCTGTGCCTGACACTCATTACAGAGGTACTGGAGTATAGAGATATTATCAAGCAGGATTGTCAGATGTCCCTTGGAAAAATGGCAGTTCCTGGTGAGAGTAGGGTAGCCATCCAGCTGCTCATCACAGTCTTTCCCAGCCCGTGTGTGCCTGATCCATGGGAAGGGAGTATTACCCTCAACCAGCTACACAAGATGAGTTGTTTTATGTTTTAGCTGCCACCAGAGGTAACTCCAGGTCAAACAGGGCTGTGAGTCCCTCGAAGCAGACACAGATCCCTTTGGTTTGAGGCATCCAAACTTCTCAAAGGGTCTTCCCAAGCCTGGCAAACACCATCTCTAATGTTGGTTTAGTTTGATTTTTTTCTCTTCCTCTCTTTTACCTACAAAACTTGTTCTGCTCTTTCAGTTTAAGCTTTGAAGAAATAGCTGCCAATGAGAGTGTTATCTGGGAATCATGATGTGCACATCTCCTGATAAAGCACCTCCTTTTGTACATGGTTCTTAATACTACATTTGATTTTGGCACTGAAAGTGATATTGGGTCCATCTGGCAGTATATACCCAGGTTCTGATCTGGAGGAGGAGGACAGGCAGGCCTCTAGCAGCTGGCCTCAAACTGACCCAGTACATCCAACACCTAATGAATAAAAGACAGATAGATTAGAAACAATGACACACTAATGCTTTAACTGACATCACCAAGCACAATTGTGGCCTTAATGCCACGTATTTAGTGAAACTAAAGCACATACAGAAGTAGAAGGTGGTAAAGCTTGAGTGCCATATTTAAAATCAGATGATAGCAACTGTACAAGGCTGCAAAAGAAATAGATTCCTTTGTGCATCACACCTTTCCACCACATTAATTCCTTTGTAAACCTCTTCAGTATCACACTTTTACTGCCCTCACCATGCACAACCTGGCTGCAACCTAGTGACAGCAGCCAAATGCTTCCAAACAACAAAGCAGAAGTTTGGTTGCACAACTGCTTTTGGTAATCGAGCAAAAACATAACACACATAATTAACTGCAACTCATGCCTCCAGGTCAGAGCTGAAATGGGGGAAGTGATATTATCAAGAAGCACCTTAATCCATTTTCTAGGAGCCATTAGGACATCCTTTTCAGAAACAGGTGACTGATGTGGGGCTCTGTAAAACATCCCAGCAGGCCCTTATTTGATGTGATTGGAGCTGCACTGCAGCTTTCTGCATCCATGCCTTGTTCATAAGCACTCCTTGCTCTGAGGAGCACTTGGTTGGTTCAGTGGGAACTGCTGCCAGAGGACTCAGGGACTGTGCTGGCTGAGGGTGACATTTACCCCATAGCTTCTGCTGGCTCTGCTGTGGGGTAGCAGCTCTCACTACATGGGGTCATGAGCAGATGGGACTTTCACACCTTCAAGAGTTCCAGCCTTTTCCAAAGCTGAGATTTCTGCAATGACATCAGACACTTCCAAAAACATCTTTGACACTTGAAAGCCAAAACTTCACAGATTTTCAGGTGTGATTCCAAAACAATAATAGCTGTTTTTCCCCTTCTCACTCCAAGGATGTCACTTCTGTTTTTAAGATGTCCAAACTAACAGTTAAATCTCTAAAGTACTAGTATTCGCTGCTGTTAAGAGTACATTAAATCTTCAACCCTGTTGTTAATCTTCAAAGGTATATTCTGGTGACACATGTTGAATTTAATTTTATTACTGGGTTGAACCAAGGCATTTAATGTTCAGAGAATTACAATGATTACCTAGGAGCAATCAGTAGAGGTATGTTCTCTTGAATATAGAGAGGCTAAACCTAAGCCTAGTCTTACAATTCTGTTTTTAAGAAATAAAGTAAATCTGGATGAGAAAAACATCTCATTAAAGGAAATAATAACTTTTTGGGGTTCTTTGAATAGTTCAATTCATAGACGTTATTTTTTGTGGATATTGTTAGATGGCATTCTACAGGACGCCAAAACTTAATGTCAAATCAGGGTGAAAAGTGAAGCAGAAAAAGTTGCAGTGGAATTCTATTCTATACATACATTTAGTTTAGACAATAAAGATCTGAAAAACTGATGAAATCAAGCAGCATTAACAGGTCTGTTAATTTTGTTATATGTCTTTGATATGAAATGGTGTGGTTAAAAATGTTCTTGCAAATGATCACTGGACCTTAAAGGAAATGAAGAATTGTGAAGAGAGTTTTGATGCATAGGCTCAAGGCTTTTGGGCTCTGCTTAACATTTTAGGTGTGGAGAGACTACTCTGTCTTCTGCACTAATAAAGTTCAAACAATGAGAAAGAAGGTTGTAGGACTACATGCTATATTTGTAGATATATTCTTCTGTTTTCTTCCTTACAGTTTAATGGACATAAAAATGTATGTTGAATATCACTGGGCACAGAGGATGCTAGTTCTAGAAATGTGCCCTAACTTTGCACAGTCCAAATCCCTGCTTTGTGGCTTTTCCCAGAACCACGCGATGATCTCAGCTAAAAAAACCAACCAACCAAGCAACCAAGCAATGACTCCCTCTGACATTACAGGATCCCAATAAACTAAGCTTTGACATCCCAGATGTCATCTCCAAGGCAGTCTGGAAAGGCTGAATATGGCACAGGAAAGTTCTTCAGTGGATAAGTGTGGGTACGAGAGCAGATGATGAATTACCCAATTTGTTGGTCAGAAGATTTTTTTTGGTATAGGCACAGGACAGAGATCTGTGTTATTCCTCATTTGTGCATTTTTTCCATATTTTTGAGCTCGTGTGGCTCTTCAAAGGTTATGTACACATAGACTGAGATGCAGTTGTTCACATCAGGGATCACTTGCAAGATTTTCTTTTTCTCCAGCTATCAATAAGCTGGGGAAAAAAAGTGCGTTGGGAAGTGCCAAACTATTCCCCAACTTTCTTCAACCTTTCTGACTTGCAGAAGATAACAAACTAAGAAAATATTATTTTTTTCAATAACATCTTTTGGGTGACATTTTCCAAATGCTCTTATATCTCTTGAATCGCAATGATTTCTCATTAAGAAATGTTCTTAAATTTTATTAGAAAAGCTGCTTTTTACCAGAATGAATTTGGATTGGAAGATGGTTGGAAAAAAAAAAAAAGACTTCTGTTATGGCTTCAGAAATGCTAGTGAACTAAAAAATATTTGCACAGTTGGGGCAATCAGACCAAAATGCTTTTTTCTCAAGGAAGCTCTGGAAAACCCTTGCAATAGGCCAATGTGAAATATCTACACTCTCAGCCCGTGTTACAAAAATGAAGACACAAAGAACTTTGCTGCTCTTAAAGAAGACATTAGTTTCATCCCAAAACCAGGGCATTTAATAGTCTTTCCAAAATTTGCTACTCCTCAACCTTATGTAATTCCAATTACTATTGTTAGTCATATAGATGTTCAAGCCAGTGGGGCTTCTGCATTTTAGGTCTCAAAGAAGACGTGCAAACTTGGATCCCACGGTTTGATTGCCCATGGTATGAAAACAGGTAGATTCCTGGGTGGTTTTGAATATCCTACCTTTTAATTTGGTTGAGTATCCTTTGTTCTTTTCCTTTCTCATGCACGTGTTCATTTCAGTTTCTTTTCACATGAAAGATTTTCCATGCCCTTCTTTTGCCACCTCCCTTTCCTGAAAATAGATTTGTCTTTACCAACATTTGCAAATTATCCTAGTCAAAGGCATTTTTATTTTCATGGCTATCTTTGTTTTGGTTGTTTATTTCCAAGAAAGGTATTTTCTTCCAAGATTATCCTCCTGTGCCTAAGATCTTTAGTTAAAACAGAGCCTTGGTAGCAGCTGCTGTATGTCTTCTTTACTCCTGTGACAGTTGTGGCTGCTTCGGGCAGGGCTTATTTTGGCATCTTTATCCTTTGAGTGTGAGACTAACTCAAGGAAACCTGCCTTTTTCTCAGTTGGGTAAACATACCTCTCGTGAGACTTAGCAAATGCACAACACAGAGCTGCAGTTCGTTCTAATTCCTACAAATAAAATTGTGTAGCTGTTTCAATGCAGGTTTAATTTATTTAGTTGGAAAACATAGTTTTGTCACTGCTCGTGATAATATCAGTATTATTATTGATTCAAGCATCCTTAATCTACACTGGGAAGTGGTTAAGTGCTGTGGTGAAAGCGTGCATAGAGAATGTGCAGACAGACAAATAGCTTCCACGGGCAGCTGGTTTCTGAAGAAAGAATTGGCCACTTTCGGAGCTGTTTGCTTGTATGAAAGATAACAGTATCATGATATTTTCTCAGCTGTGATTAAGCAAAAGGAAACCACTGGCCTTTGCATGATGGACATTAATTTCCTCCATTAGCCCATCTCCTGATTCTTCCTGGTGATGAATGGTGTCACCAGTTGTTTTAAATTTAGCTCAACTCTAAGTAACAGGGGAGAAACTTTTATGTGTTTCCTTTCATTCTTTAGTCTGGAACTGCTTCCTTGTGTGTTTGTATATTTCTGTTAACCATAAATACCACTCTACTACTTGCTTATTTTACACAATATTCACACTGGAGGACTAGTTTTTGGGTAAAATTCCCTCTTAGACAGAAAGAGCAATGGGCCCGAACATCACCTGAGGTGCTGTCTCACAGGTCATGCAGTTGGTCACCTTTTGGTGTTAATTTCTATAACCGTCTGACCTGTCTACCTTGAAGACCTAGAAGCTCACTTTTAGCCTTCACCTGAACAGTTCTGTCATTATGTTTAACTTAGAGTTGACAGTTCCTGGCAAATGCAGATCTTAAGCCAGAAGGAAATATCATTTAATCTGATTGTGCAATCTGCTCTTTGCCAAAGACTTTGATGTGTACTCTGCAAAATTTTTGAGCTCCATGGAACAGAATCACATTGAGACCTCCCTCACATGATTTTGAATTGAACAAAAAAGCAGATAAAGCTTAGACTCAGTGCTAAAAGACTAAGCAAGAGGTTCTCTGAATCTGGGGGTGAGAGCACCTTGGTTTTGCAGGGTACCATGATAAGTGGTTTAAGGTACAAGTGCCTTGCACCTCCCTCTTGGATAAACTGACAGCCACGCAAAAATCTAAGACTGGTGTGTAATAAGTTTTAAGAGTGTTTCAGTATCATGGTTGGATTGATGGGAGTATTTCAGGTCCTGAAAAAGGAACTGAATATGTAAGAAGAAATCCCTGCTAGGCTAAGCGTGATCCCTGATGTCCTGTCATGATTTGCCTAATGATTTCCAAAAAAAGAGTCACACAAACACTAGAAATTTCAGCCACAGAACTGCTTTGTTTTTGTTATGAATTCCAGGAGGAATTTTTGCCAGCTTAGGCTTGTCTTCTTACAGAAGTAGTAAGAAGAGGAGCCAGAGAGTTTATTTGGTTAATACTGCAGTTTTGTGTAAACATGTCCCAGTTGTCACTTAGATATTAGAGAGCTGAACACAGATGTCCCCAAGTAGCAATATACTGGACATCCTCAAAGAATCATCTGTGTAAATAATGCTGACTTCGGCCTCTGTTTCCACACCTTAACCCTCTTTGGTGAACCCTTCATATACCACCCCATCTGCTATCTCCAGATGAATTCTTTTGGTTTTGCTGTAGGTCTCAAAAGTAGGGAGTGTGAGTGGTTAATGTGTTTGATAAGGAAAAGGCAACCTTGGTTTACAGATTTCAGAACAATAAAGATGTTTGACAGCTTGAGTGGGTACAAGGCCAACCCTGGAAACTTTTATGAATGACTGCTTATAGCTACGGAAGTTATATAGGTACATAAGATATAACCCCAATTTTAGAAAAGGAAATAAGTAAGAGCCAGGGAATTACAGGCCAGTCAGTCTCACCTAAATGCTTATACAAGATCATGGAGCAGATCCTCCTGGAAACTATGGTAAGGCACATGGAAAATAAAGAGGTGATTGGTAACAGCCAAATCGTGCCTGACAAATTTAGTGGCCTTCTATGACAGGTTTACAGCAGTGATGGGTGAGGGAACAGACATCTACCTGGGCTTGTGCAAATCATTTGCACTGTCCTGCACAACATCCTTGTCTCTAAACTTGAGAGACATGGATTTGACAGCTGGACTGCTTGGTGGATAAGGAATGGTCTGGATGGTTGCACTCGGAGTGTTGTGGTCAATGGCTCGATGCCCAGATGGAGACCAGGGATAAGTGGTGTTCTTCTGGGGTCAGTACTGGGACTGGTGCTGTTTAACATCTCTGTTGGTGACATGGACAATGGAATCAAGTGCACCCTCAACAAGTTTGCTGNTGAGAGACATGGATTTGACAGCTGGACCGCTCGGTGGATAAGGAATGGTCTGGATGGTTGCACTCGGAGTGTTGTGGTCAATGGCTCGATGCCCAGATGGAGACCAGGGATAAGTGGTGTTCTTCTGGGGTCAGTACTGGGACTGGTGCTGTTTAACATCTCTGTTGGTGACATGGACAATGGAATCAAGTGCACCCTCAACAAGTTTGCTGATGACACCAAGCTGTGTGGGGCAGTAGACTCGCTGGACGAAAGGGATGCCATCCGGAGGGACCTGAACAGGCTTGAGAGGTGGGGACTGTGAAGCTCATGAAGTTCAGTAAGGCCAAGTGCAAGGTTTTGCCCCTTGGTCAGGGCAGTCCCAAGCAAAAATACAGGCTGGGTGGAGAAAGAACTGAAAGCAGTCATGAGGAGAAGGACTTTGGAGTGTTGGTTGATGAGAAAGAGGGCCAAAAATATGGTCAGGGAGCTGAAGCACCTCTCCTATGAAGGCAGACTGAAAGAGTTGGGGATGTTCAGCCTGGAGAAGAGAAGGCTCTGAGGAGACCTCACAGCACTTTGAAGTACCTGAAGGGGGTCTACAAGAGAGCCAGAGAGGGACTTGTTTAGGGCATGGAGTGACATTTAGATCCCTCTGAAGTCTCAGCAGCTTGCACAAGTAAGAATTGAGACAAGTTATCTTGTCTTTCTCTGTGTTCAAGGAGGCAGGGACTGGGTGCTGATGGTCAGTATTGGAAGTTTGATTCTCAAAAGCCACAAAATTTTTTTCCACCTGCATATAGTCCTGGGGTGACATTCAATTATTATACTCCAATATTTTTTTACAGCTGTTGTTTAAGCAATAGGGGTTTCCTTGAAGATGGTAATCAGAAGGGAAATGTCATCATGAATACATCCCAGAAGAAAATAGTGAGTTGAGTGAAACCAAACTGTGTTCAGTCTTGGCTGTATTCAGGCTGATAAAACTTTTGCCTCCATATGTTAGATCAGATTATTATAGACAGAAAAGTCATATGAACTGGAATAAATCCTCCAGTAATGGATACATTAAAAATACAATGGATATCTTAGATGGATTATCCATCTATTTCAGACAGTAGGAAAAATTAGATATGAGTAACTGAGTAACTGCTGAGGCAAGAGGGCATGTGGACATTGAAATGCCTTGAACACTGCACAGCATCTATGGAGAACAGCATTGAGGAAATTCTTGCCAGACTGAGTCTGGACCTGGATTGATCCTGAGTTTCTATCAGACATGTCATTGAAGGCACGCCAATTATTCTGTTTCAACCTGAACATCATGTTGAAACATGGTCACAAATCCTATTTGAAGGTGTTTCATTTGCTCAGGGACCAGTTCTTCCAGGTGCCCAGGAGTTGCTCCAAGTTGTCACCCTTATCCATTGAAAGTCAGAGGAGGAGAGGAGGCATGATAAAAATTGATGAAGTAGGCATGACTAAGTAAAACCCTTTATTTTTAAATTACTTCCCAAACTCCAATGGCAGCAGTCCCAGGAACCCCTTCATCTTTCTCTCTGCTCTGCATCCCACAGGACCCAATATCCTCCAGTGTCAGCAGATGTTTTCAGTAAACAAGATGTGGTAACACAGACTTCCTATCCTCACCTCTACATCAGCCTAGAGGTAAATATCCCCCTCCAAACCTTCCAGAGAGCCATCTCTGCTGTGCCTGTTTGCACCTGCTCTGCCTTGATCAGGAGGGTATCAAATACAGAAAGGAGTCTGGCACTGAAATTTGGCAACTCTGCCCATGATTTCTATTTTCCTCTTCCTTTTTCTGTAACATCTTTCCCCACTGCTTGCCAGAAGATATGCATTTTGGGGTTGGTTGCTGTTCTTTACATTCAGCTGTGCATGGTTCAGAGGAAGGACTGTGGCTTTCTTTTTTTTTTTTTGCTTGTCTATGTATAGGATACACAGGAGTATGTATAGGTATAGACAACTATAAGGTAATAACAAAGCTGATGGTAAAAATAACATATTTGTGGTTCTGTGTGCCATTTCTCAATCCATCCTAAAATAATCCTTTTCTGAGAAACATAATGAAAAAGTCTGGAGGGGATGTGATTTCTCTGTTAAAGTTACGTTACCTCCACTGACTAATCACTCAGGGGTTTGTGCTGGTACTCTTGTCTCACTCTGTTTTTCTCTGAAGGTTTTTTGTGGGCTCAGACTACGCAGCTAAATGTCTTTTTTAACAAGTTGCTGCACCTTTGCCCAAGGCTGTGATTGAATATGTGGGCAGTCACTGTGGTTCAGCTGACACTTGGGAACTTATTATGCCATGCTGACTTGATTTTGAATTTGCATCCTGAGGGGTTTATTTAACTCAAATACTCATTTTTGTGGTGCCAAACTAAACCAAAAGCTCCAAATTTCACTCGAGAGGAAAAATACAAATCTATGGAAATTCCAGCACAAACAGAATTTACAGTGCTGGGCAGTAGATAGGAATGCTTTTAAAAGCTGAGAAGGTTTTAGTGTAACTGTTGGGAAACTATGTCTAAATGTCAAGCTTGTATAGAATTAGGAGATAAGAAATTTTATTGGAATTTTGGTTTTCTGGCATATATTTCCCAGCAGTTCTGTGCCATCCTGGCTCTGTCTACCTAAGACAATTTCAATTATTTTCTTGGTGCACCAAAATGCTTGTGAGGGGACCAGGGTGTGGAAGAATTTCTAAAGCATCTTTGGTGCTGGTCATTGCTGACAGAATGTCTCTGGTCTGATTTGGTCAGTCTGTTTCAATACTCTCCACGAGCATTTTCCCTGGCTGGATGGCAGGTCATGATCCTCCTGATCCTTGTGAGAAGGGCCCCATGTCTGATGGCACAGCTCCACTGATGAAAGATTCAGACCCAACGCCCATGCTGTATCTAAACGAATTCCAGCGGCTGAAAATTTATTAAATATTTTTCAGAGATTGTGTTTTTCTTTTAACAGTGACACCTTTGAAATGACTACTGTTTTACCTAAAAAGATCATCATCAGTGCTCTAACCTTTGTATCCCCTTACCACTGTAGGTGATGACTCTCAACAGTATGGAACAAACAAAAACTCAAATCCAGGATGCTGTCTGCTTCGTCAAGAGCCATAATTGCTTCACAAGCCTTTGGCTTAGCCAGGAAGTGTCATAAAAAATCCACTGTGACAGCATAGGCCATAGCTAGAACTATAAATATTTTCAGAACCAGCACTGTAATTATTTCTGGCTACTAAATACTCTTCCCTCCAAAGAAAGACAAAATGTTTTTAAAAAAGGAGTAATTATAAGTGTTAACATCCAGATGCCAGATCTCCATCATTAGAACAGGCCATACAGACATATAAGACAGAAGGGTTAGACAGGGAAGGTGGGAGTAGTTTTCAGCCGCAAGGCTAGAATAGACATGGTCCTTCCCCCAGGCAGTCTGGGGTGAGGCTGCAGCATCCTTTGGCTCCTTCCCCCATCAATCTGCCCCTGAGAGATAATATTTTCCCTTCCCCCAAAGCACTTTTAATCTGAAAAGTGAGTGGGTGATGCAGGAGTGGAACGTGGAGGGCAGATGGATTAATAGTGGCAAGGGCATGTTTTCACATATGCTAACGTATGTGTACAATTTGTAGGAGTAATAAGTCAATCTCTGCCTAGTGGGACAAAGGGTTTTAAAGGCATTGTGGCTGAGACAGAGCACAAAGGTGGAGGTTGTACAGGGAGTCCACATTCCAGCACTTCTTGTAACATCTATTATTAGATTTCTCCCTTGTCTAAAAATGTTAAAAATAAAATGGTGCTGCCTGGTACAGAATGGGGTGCAGCGAACGATTAATTATGCTGCTCTGGGTTTAATTTTGGTATCCTTACACACCCCATTCTTATGTAAGAGTGGATTCTTACCCTACTAAAGAGAAATATGGGGGGTTTTAAAGCTCAGTATGTTTTGATCTCTCATGGTGTCCAGTTTTTGAAGGGTGAATATGGAAAATTCATTTGTGTTCTGTAAAGCCACTTGCTGTGTGTGAGCAAAACAGCACCACACCACATTGTAGCATGAAGGTATCTGGACCAGGCAAGTATCTGGAAGCGGCTGTCACAGCTTCTTGACAATATGAAACGCATGGGAACTCAAAGTCTCTGATTATCAGCTGATGTAAATCAGAAGAACTTCTCTGGCTTTGCTTTAAAGTTAACTTGATTTCAGTGAAGATTTATCCATTTGTGTTCACAGTATTAATTAGATGCCAGCATCTGATGAATAACAGTAAAAAAACCCTGTTGGACCTCAGGCAACAAAAGATGAGAGGACACAAACACTGGTAGGATACACCTCAGATTTTAGAAAATATTCTGGCAAATTAGAAAAGAAATCACAAAGTATGGAAGTTGGAAAACTCTCAGAATGTGTTTACAGGCTCCTTCACTTCAATGCCATTTCATTACATTGTCAAAATTAATCACTGTCTTCAGCTCCTGTCTTGGCTTCTAATTTATTGCCGTCTTGATCTCCTTGGTGAATTTTATTGCTCCCAACCATCATGCTCTTTTAACATAAGATCCAATACAGATTGCAAAGAAAGGAATAATGTAGAAACTGAGTAAATAGGAACTTAAAGTCACATGTGACTCTACCAAATGTAACACCCATTCCATTAAAGACATAATATATGTACATACTCAGATGCTTATGCATAAAATAATTGGATTACGTGTTGTTAACCACCATGAACAAGAAGCACAGATGTAATAGGTAAGTGATGTTCTTTATCAAAAAAACAATCTGAAGGAGACGGTGGTTT
The DNA here is from genome assembly GCA_013397975.1 of Machaerirhynchus nigripectus. Lineage (NCBI taxonomy): Eukaryota > Metazoa > Chordata > Aves > Passeriformes > Dicruridae > Machaerirhynchus > Machaerirhynchus nigripectus. The sequence goes on from VZRQ01000373.1 coordinate 124,058, forward strand.
GCCCTCCAGCCCTCCAGCAAACACAGTACCAACAGTGCACTTGGTTGGCACCCAGCTGTTCCTTGCTCTGCCATCAACAAGTGGCATAGAATTGGTTTAGGTTTGAGAAAAGCCACCCCATTGTGGCACATGGGGAGAACTGAGTGAGTTCTCTTTCATTCAAAATACTGACTTGGTTTGGATTAGGCCCCTGAGGTGCTGTGTAACTACAAAATACTCCAGTACTCCTTATTGTGTTGAACCTCTTCCTTTCATGACTTTTTTTTTTTTTTTTTCTGGTGGTCCACTGCAATTTCTGAAGGATGGGAGCTGTTATTGCTCTGTGTATATGGTGTCTAGCATAACAGGGCCCTGATCCTAGCTGGATCCTTTGAGCTGAAGTCCATGTTTCTTAGAGGATCTCTCCAATAAAGTGCTAGGATGTAAAAAGGAAAAATGCCCCAAATGTCACTCCTTCCTTGACCTTTGGAAGATCAGACTAAGCCCAGCTCATTAAATGGAAATAATCATCAAAATCCCCCTTATGAAATTAATAAGAATTCAAAATACTTTGAAGTATTTTGAAATAGATTGTGCATGTGGAAAATGCGCCAGTTGCTTTTGCATGTCTTGACTAGATATATCAGACTGGTAAAGAAATGCTCACCCAAGGAGGAAGAGTTGTGGTGAATGAAAGCCATATGGCTGAATCCGTCAGAAAATATCCTCCAGTGCATCAGTGGGAAAGTGGGAGTTAACCTGGCTTAGGCAGAGAACCTGTTCTGATATCATAACAGAATGGCTAATGATATATAATCACTTTCTTTCCCCACGTCAGCACTACTCCCTCAACAACTTCATTGCCTCTGATTAGCAGCAACCCACTTTAATCCGATAGTGATGATGAGCCCCTCTGACACAAATAGGTGCAGCTGCAAATACCAGTGAGTTTGTTACTATTCCTTTTCCATAGCACAATAAGAATTTTGTGTATGATTGAGTTTAGGAGAGTGTTGTTCTAGGTACTAGAAATGTTGTGTAATAAAAGATAATTCTCTGTCCTGCCGGACAGATCTAGATGAGAAAGCTCAAGCAGAAATATTTTTTTCAGTGTTAGAGAGGAAAGAGAAGATATGGAGACAGATCTCATCTCACTTGTGTTCTTAGCCCCCAGTTCAGTCAGCTGGCAGCCATTAGGGTCTTCTGCAGGTGCTTTGAGATCCTTCAAAGAGAGTTTGTGGAGGAACGCTGGTGAAAACCCTCACACTGCAAGTTTTAAAGGGAAGGCACAAGTGGAGGGACTGTTATAGTGTGAGCCACCTGATAGCAATCTTAGAAGATATACTTTGGAATGATAGGTACCAGCAATCAGGTCTTGCAAGAGCATATAATTATTGTGTAATAATTTCCCATTTGTCATACAAGGTTACATGCTTTCATAAGGTGTGGAGTTGCTTTTTACACAGCAACCACATAGCCTGGGGCACCTGATCCCGGGTGAAATTGCTGCACTGTAGAATACAGTGATTTCTGAGTAGACAAATGCTTCATTTCTGTTACCATGCAATGATCTTTTATATTGTCTATGTATCTTAGGTCTCAGAAGGCTCATTGAGATGCTAATTTTGCCCTTTCATTCTGCAAGTAACTCAAGCAGTTAGGAGAAAAGTCATGTGTCTCATAGTTGGATATTTTAGCATTCTGCTGACTGTAACATGTGGAAGATGGTAGTTCAAAGTTCCACAAGTAGTAGACCAATGAAGTGGCCTTTGATAGAGCCATGATACTTTTTTTTCCATTTATTTTTTTTTCTGGAAAAGACAACAGATGTTACAAATCATCAATATCTGCATGAGTGACTGAGCAGCCAACACTTTAAAAAACAAGCTGAAATACATGCCATGTTCCTCTGAAGGTGGTGGATGGGAAAAGGGGTTTTCCAGGCTCCATCCAACCTCGGTATATGTTTTGTACAGGCCTCTTGTAAAAAGTCGTTTCCATTAAGAACTCTACCCTACTATCAGATATGGGTGAAGCTGGACAAAATCATAGAATCATAGAGTTGTCATCAAAATGCATTCAAAAAGTTAGTATAAGCCTTGTTTTCCAGCAAAAAACCAGGAAAAACAAAAATCTCTAAATTGTATGTGAAGTTTTCTCCAGTTTTCTTGGCAAACTTGCACCAAATCAAACGTTTCAACAAAGGAAGAGGATTAGGGAAGGTGTTTGGGAAGAAGGACTTGGTTGCTCACATGGGCAGCTGATTCAGCCTTAAGATATCGGAGAACTCCTAAACAGCTCCTGGTGCCAAAATCAAACCTGTGATCTTCCTCCTCTATTTCTACTCAATGTAGAATCTTCCACTGCTGTTACTGCTGTTACTGTACTCCTCTGCCTCATCAGGGCAGCTGCATTTCTCCACTTTGTGACATTTCAATTTTCTCTTCAAGGCCAGGATGCTAAAATTCCACAGGAGGTAAGAATCTCACATTTCTAAATATGGTTCAGGTTGTTGGCTTGGGGTTTTTTATCGAAGAGAGCTTGACAATATAGCTCAAATCAATCCTAAAACTTCAAATGTAAGTAACAAGGTAAAAGGCCCTTAAATGTTTTTGGAGTTGAAGGAGTTATCATTTTCAGCTGGTAATACTGAAACCTCAAAGTTCATAACACCTGATTTGCTGGTGTTATGGACTTGCTGACTGAGAATCTTGGGACGTACAATTTTGGGCAACAAAGTAGAAATCAACAGAAATATATCGGCTTTCGGCCAATGGTGTACACCAACTGGCTTGCTGTCTCTTTTATTGTCATCTGCTAACATAGCTTCTGGTTTACCTAATGAGAACAAATGAAGAACATAGAAATTCTAAAGCCATTATGCTCCTCAGCCTTGAAAGAGTGGAGTAAATATTGGACACTCAATTTTTTCTAGATCCATCTGGGCTAAAATCCTGACGTCATGGAACACTGTGTCAAAACATTTTGACTTCAATGGACTTTGTTCCTAGAGTCTCATCCTCTCTGTTCCTGTTCAATATGGCCCTGCAGGTCACATCTTTGCTAATTCTCTCCTCCCACAACTGCGTTTGCCTTGTCTGTTTACATTGCCATTTATTTTCAAAAGGCTATAGCTTTTCTGTGTTTGTAGTAGGCTGTCAGCTGGGCTTTGAACTGGTGCTGCAATAGTTAGCAGTGTTATCTTGAAGATCCTTTCTAACATAAAAGGTATATGCAAAAGAGATATTTGCTCCTTTTTTAATATAAAAGGTAAATGCAAAACTCTTATGACATTGAATAACTGTCACTGGAATGTTATTTGGATAAACACCCTAAGGTGAAGCTTTCATCTGAATTCGAGGTGAGTCTGAAGTTATTAGGAGCAGTATCACATTTTTGAGAGGTTCATATTTGCATCCATGAGCCTATCTGTGATCTTTAGAGTCTGCACATTTTCACTGGAGATTTTCCAGGAAAGAGGCATTGCACCTCCCACTGTAAATTTTGCAGGAAAAATCTTGCTCTTGAGACCTTGGAGGGAAGGTCTATCCAAATCTCACAAAATTTGGGCTGGATCTTTTTCTGAAGGCAAATGAAAGTGTTGAAAGCTTAGTTGGTTATGTCTGCATGCACTTCCATCATACTTTTGATTAGAATGAGATATAACCTGGGAGTTTGGCCTGTCATAGCCTGTGGTTTCTAGTCTAGCAAGTCACACCTTTGTGCAAGGCAGACACATATCCCTACATGGATAACACCACTGTGGTTCAGCAATGCTGAGTTCCCCTCTGGGCACAAGCTAATGAAGGTGAATCACAGTTTCATGCCGACTTGAAATGTGCTAACAAACCTTTCCAGGCAATGGGCTACCTTCTTTGCAATGGCTTCTTCTAGTTCTGTGTGTGCAGTGTACCGGAGATGCCAATGTCCTTTGCGTACTTTCACCTGGTGCTGTGCACTCCACTCTGGGAACTCCTCCTCATGCTCAAGCTCACCTGAGTTGTAGAAAAGGTGTCTAATATGAAAAAGGTAGGCTTTGCAATAGCAACAACAAATTCCATTTGGTTACAGGATAAACAGCTAAAAGTATTGTTGATACACAAAATCCATGTTGAAAACAACTAACTCCGCAAAGAGAGAAACGCAGTGAGGAAGCATCATGTCACCTTATCACGTCATGAAGTAAGAGACTATATTAAGAGTAAAACCAACTCTTACTCCATGTGTTTTCAGTGAATTTGTGTACGTGTTTCTGTGTATTTTCTGGTATGTTTAATTATTCCTGTGCAACTCTCATGGGAAGGAAGTGGCATTTAGTGCTAGATGTCTGAGACATATAATAAGGATTAAAAAGAAATTAATTCCTCCAACTTTGCCAAGCCAAAGTCTAAAAAGGTGCAGTTCATTCTGTAATGAATGTTGTACACTGTATCAAATTAATCTTTCAGAGCCCCCTAACCCTAAGGAAGTCAAGATTGTCTGTCATGATGCACTTTTCTTTCATTATTTTCAAACACAGAGCAAGTAAATATATAAAGGCCTAATGCTGACTCATTAAACAAAAGAATGCTTATTTCCACAGTCATTGTTCTGTGCAAATTGAATGAGTTTTAACATAAAAAGAATGTAAGTAGCTCAGTCTTCATCAGATGGGAATATTTTGAAGACATACACAAGTTTGGCAACATTGTAAATCTGGGGCAGAGCAAAAAGCAGAAACAATGGTACAGATGACAGAATTAAACATCAAAAGAAGGAGGTCTCAATAGTTCTTGTGAGAGCATTCTGGAAAAATCGATCTGTAACATCCAGAGCACTGGAAAAATGTTTTTAAGTCTATCTGTTCTGGAAAAAAAAAAGGAAAAGACACAATTAGTGCAGAAGAGAAATGTGACATTTCCAAGACAAGGGCAGTACACCAGGGGTGATTACATTTGGCTTTTTTCTCCTCAAAACTCAGATTTTTTAAAGCCAGCCATAATATTGTCATTAAATGGTTCAAGACAGTTATTCTCTCCTCATTAGCTGATGGCACACTGCAAATAGCTTCAACCCATCAGTCATTTTGGCATGCAGGAGTTGTGACTTCCTTGGAGCCAGTTGCAGTAAAGCAGGAGCACAGAGATAATGAAGACAGCTGGTTCTGATCCATGGATCAGATCCCTGGTCTGCAGCCCCCCACTTAACACTCCATCCTTCAGAGAGCTGAGCTCTCCCTCCTACATCATGCACATCACGGATTGTGGGGTGGTTTGTGAGTGTATGTGTCTTCTCTCTCATTTGCTGCAACACTGCTACACATCCAAGAGTAAGACAAGCTCCTTGCTTGCCCTGCCTGCTCATTACCTGCCTTAGCGATATCTTAGAATCTGTAATTCCCAAGGTGAAAAATATGAAAATAGCCACTTATTCTCAGATATAGAAGAATTGTTAAGCTGTCTATTGCATTACATGAAATTCATGTAATTTTATAAAAAAAGATTGTATCTGGGATGAAATATCCAGGAAAAGGTCCACAGATTTAAACAAAATCCCGTCAAAATGGAGGAGGCTTGAGAAATCATGAGCCCTGATGGAAGTAAAATCTGGCTGCCTGGAAAGCATGAGAGAAGGACATCAGTGTGGGGGTAACTTAGGGAACAGAAAGGGTCTGGGAATTATCCTACATCAAAATTCTAAAATGGAGTAAAAACAAAAAAGCCCTCCAGATTTAAGGGTGATATTGTTTTCTTATTCTAATAAAGAACCTAGTTCACTATAAGCAGAAAGGGTAAAATTCTGTGTATTTTTAAATTCTTTTATAACCCAAAGACTTGCTCAGAGGTAAAATTGAAGTCAGTAGTGACAGGCATTTACAGAGCAGCCATATCAGAATATTTTACTACAGGTTTATTAAATGGGTATTATCATACTTTTAAAAAATAGTATAGAATCATAGAAAGATTTGTGTTTGGAAGGGACCTTAAAGATCATCTAGTTCCAACCTCCCTGCCATGGGCAGCAACTTCTTCCACTGGACCTGGTTGTTGAAAGCCCTATCCAAACTGGCCTTGAACTCTTCCAGGGATGGGGTATCCACAACTTCTCTGGGCAACCTGTTACAGTGCCTCAACACCTCTGGGTAAAGAATTTCTTTCTACTATCTAATCTAAATCCCCTCTCACTTTGAAGCCATTGCCCTTTGTATATCACCACATACCCTTGTAAAAAGTAGATACATATAAGCAGAGAATCCACGGTTTTTTCCACACTGTAAAGCTGAAAAATTTTCTAAAGACTAAATAAAATTTGGAATTTTTTTTGTGAGAACATCTCAGCATTTTATGTAAAGGTGGCCATTGCCAGGCCTAGGAGGTTTTTTTTTTTATTAATTCCCTTTGTTTAAGGATTTGTTTAAGGATTGTGCCACTTTACTTTCCAGGAACACTTAAGCAGCTGATTTTTACTGGCAGAGACATTTTTGAAAATCAGTGTTGCATATGGGCATATCTGAGGAACCCAAATTTAAAATTTGTACATGTGCCAAGGGGTTATTGTATGCATGTTTAATCAGGGAAAAAGCAGTGTCCCATCAGATTTATCTGACCAACCCAGTTCTTACCATGCAGCTCCTCTGTATGTTGGGATTTTCTCAGCAAACTGCTGCAGATCTCCTGGGACTGCATTTTCTGCCAGGTCAGACTCTTTGGAAATTCCTTGGAGTGCGTATTTTCCAAGGCATAATTACAGACTATTAGCTGTGCTTGCTATACACCCATGCACACAGACGTGCGTAACTGTGTTATGCAAATGTTGGCTGTAACACGAATCACGTACTCTGCTTCGTGCCTATTTGCATTTCCTGGTAGCTTCAAAAAGTCTAATTTAGAAATGGGCCTCCAATTGACACCCTTGCTGTGGACCTACCTCCTGCCTGCAATCCCATCAGAAATTTGGAGCGAGTTTAGATGCTTTTCCAAATGTTAAAGGTTGGCCCCAGTCCTGATTGGGACTCCTCATTTGCTTTCATTATCTGATGGGTGACAAGTCTGAACGGCTCACCGTGTGTAACTAAATCCACCACAGGAGCTCACAAATCCCAGCCTTTTGGAAGTGAAAGCTTCCTTTGGCTGCAGTTTAAGCTTTCCTGTCAGGACATTTCAAATACTCCCATCACAGGAGTTATTGCTCGTATGGAACAGGCATGTTAACACATTCTTGGCAAACTACCAAGCAATGGAGCACAGGGCTCAGTGAAGGTACTGATGGATTTGTGTTCAGGGTTTTTTTGAAAACCCCTTTTAACAATGGGTGATCAGTAGATATTGAGCACATTTTATGTCTTGCACATTTCATCTGTTTATGCATGGAAGGTTACATTATGGATTGATCACATATATACTGTGGTGATGAGGATGGGGAGCAGTTATTTGAAAACAAAGGCCTTTTCAATCCAGCATTCAAATGTTTGATAGGATTTGAAGCCTGAAAGTTGAAGCTAGACAAATTTAAAACTAAAAATAATAAGCACATTTCTAACAGTGATGGTAATTCAATAAGAGAAAAAGCTTCTTAAGATTGTTATGGGTAGTCCATCATTAGGAAGCTTTTAGCTAAAATAGGAGATACAGAATCATAGAGTCATTGAATGGTTTGGATTGGAAGAAACCTTAAAGATCATCTAGTTCTAACCCCACTTTCAGGGGCAGGGAATCTTCCACTAGACAGGTTATTCAGAGCCCCATCCAGTCTGGTCTTGAACACTTCCAGGAATGGGGAGTCCACAACCTCTCTGGGCAACTTGTTCCAGTCCCTCACCATCCTCATAGTAAAGCACTTCTTAATATCTAATCTAAACCTGCCCTTCTTCAGTTTAAGGACACTTCCCCTTGTCCTACCTCTGCAAGCCCTTGTGAAAAGTCCCTCTTCAGTCTTCTTGTAAACCCACTTTGATGCAGTTTATTAGTTTTTTCCTCCTGTATTTGAAGGAGAGTTGCACCTACATGGACTGCTTCAAGAACATTACAAAAAAAGCTGATCTAGCAGTAGCTCTGCATTTCTTCTATTTAGTGGAATACTCCTGGGAACTTTTAAATGATTTGCAAATAATGGTAAAGCAGATTTAAAACAGTTGTGAATAGCTCTACTTCCACAACTGGACATCAAGCAGAAATTAGTCTAGAGAAGTTCTGTGGTGTGTAAAGGGCTTGTTCAGGTGATTGCAGATAGACTCTTGTGTCCTTAAAAACTAGAATTTACAAATTTGTCACAGCATGAAGCCTAGATTTTTTTTCATGATTTTTTTCCTTTTTGTTTATGATTTTGACCATAACGTGTTGGTTCTGGTGAAGAATAAAACCATGTAACTTGTGAATGTAAGGAGCTGGAGATGTTTGTCAGCTTTCTGGACTGGGAACGTACTCAAGGTTCATTTACTATATTTAGTTACATATTCTTTGTTCCTACATGAGTGACTGCACAACATGAAAGTGTAAGTGTATCTACTTACTATTACTATGAAGTTCTTCACTTCTGGCAGTCCTAAAATTATCCATAATGATCTTTTGGTGCTTTAAACCTTGTTTTCTCCCTCATGTGGTTAATCCCCTATTTCTGCCTTAAAATTTTGGCAACTTTTTGTTGAGACAGTCCTATTTAAATGAGATGATGTGCTATTACTGAATGGGTGGAGTAGTAAATGATGATAGAACTGTGTAGTCCATACCAACGCATGTTAAATGCACTGAAAAATCATCATCAAACACAAATAATAAATGAGACGAGTAGTAAATGGAGCAACCTCATGTATGTAGCAGCACTGAAACAGGTGCTGCATAAACAGAGAACAAAGGGGTCTGTCCCCACCCTTAAAAAATTTTATTGTTTCAAGGAAATAGGTTAAAAGCAAATGTCAAAACAGCATTTTCCTCATTCATTTAAGTGTTTTGAATGTACCAGAAGTCAGACAGAACCACAGACCAATGCATGAAATACTCGAGGGACCAGTTTGTCTCAGGAACCATCACTGTCTGTCAGGACTATCTACTTCTAGCTACTTGACATAAAAAAAAAAAATGCAGAACAGATGACTGAAATGGTTGTAAAATATCAAAATTACTACCTAAGGTGTTTTTTATGTTTTTATTTCAAAGGATGCCCTTTCTGTGTGTAGACTACTGAAGTCCCCTTTGAAGCCTACTCCAGGCTTGTGACAACAGGGATAATTTTGTTGTAGCTGAGCATTGAAACATATTTGAGTTTTTAAACAGTATTTTCCTGCTGGTTCAGGAAGAGTGACAGGAGGAAGAAGCACAGGAAGGTCTGGGCTTGCCTCCTCTGTCCCCGGGGAGTTTCAGCCAGTAGGTGGGCTGAGTGACAGACTGCAAAGAAAGCCTTGGGACACTTGGATCCTCTTGGACGGCCCCAGGTGATTAGGTCCTGGTGAGTTTGGGGAACTGCATCCAAACTTGCAGGAGACAGGGAGGCATCTGTTTCATCTGCCTGCCACCTGCAGAATCCACACTGCTGCTGCAGATTTGATATTAACAGTGAAATAAGATGATTTCCCCCCTGTCGGAGTTCAGAGTGTTCTTCGGGTTCCTGTGGTAAACACGTGCTATGCTGACATTAGTGCCAGGTGAGAGATGCCATGTATAATTTTAGAAGATAATTCAGAACTCATTGCGAAATGTAGGCATTTATAAAAGCAATGGTCAGGAGAAGGAAGAGACTTGTACTATCATGCTCTTTCCTCAGAAACAGGAATCTGCCCAAACACCACAACAGGGATGAGTCTGGCCAGCTGCTCTCACTGTGGGGAGAGCAATCCTGAGGGCTGCAGCACACCGTGATGGGATCTGGGGATTGTTGCTTCATGGACTGGGCACCAAGAGGGAGCTACCAGCTGTTCCAAGTCCTTCCCAGCCCTCAGCTGTCTCACACCCTGAAAGGCTGTGCCATCTCCAAAGCCCTCAAGGCCATGGATAGGACTGCATAAGATGGCTTGTGGATGTGTCCCCAAAAAATACAGCTTGCCGTAGAGTTACAGAAATTATTTTAAAATTAAAATTAAATCTGTAGATTACCTTCAGCTGAACAAGAAAACAAAGAGATTTAGAGAAGATTGAAATATTTGAATTTTTCAGTTTAAAACAAATGAAAATTAGAAAATTGGAAAAAAATGTAAAACTAAGAATATGAAATAAAATGTAAGTAAAATATTAGTAAAATGAAGTAAAAAGTTTCATTTCAAGTAGAACAAGATGTCTTAGTTGTACAACACCCCTCCTCCCACTGATACTTAGTTATTTGATTTTATTAAGCAATTACACAGGCAAATATATTTGGGGTTGATGTGAGACAACTGTGCAAAACATTAAAGTTCAGCCTTTGCATTAAAAAGAATTAAAAAGTCCACATTCTGCACAGTTCTGGGTGCAACTAACTGTTCTGTAACACAGTTATCTGGAAGGACATAGGGCCAGACAACAATCCTGCCCCTAAATTATTGTACGCATTTTTGGTAACCACACAGCTCTTAACAAAATGACTGCGTTCCCTCTGTGCTGTGTCAAATCCTGTTGTATAATGTTACTTACCCTGATACCTATCAGTCGCAATTACTGCCTACTTTCAGGTAGATGTTACTATGTCACTTGGAACAATAACAAAGAAAACAACACCCTCTGAGGAACTGCATCTTCCTGGCATGGGAAATGAGTCTATCATCTGCTTCAGGACATTCATCTTTTTTATTTAAGGAGGTATCCTGGGCATGGTTTGCCACATTCAGAGAGGCAGTTTTAAATCCATGAAGTCTTTCTTTGCTTGCTACTGATATTAAAGAGACCAGACCAATATCTGTTGCTGAAAACAATTGCTTTTCAGATGAAAATACTATAATGAAGCTACTAATGGATGCTAGCACGGAGAAGGTGACCTGCTAGTTACTCGACTGAGACTAATACTACAAGCCAATGGAAAAACCACCTGTACTGTTGTGTGTTTTCTGCTTCAGGTTTTATGCAGCTTGGAGGAATACAGCAGTTGTGTATTTTACTCTCTTGAAATGCAACATGTGGTTGGGTTCTTACAAGAAACTGGATTTGAGACAGCTCTGACGTCTGGGTCAGGTAACCCAACACTGTGGCAGTCCATAGCTCACAAAGCTCTCCTTGCCAGCTCCCAAGCACTGTGCTCTTTCTCATCCCTCCTTCCACTTGTATGTCAAATTATTTATGTCTTCAGTGGCCCTCTTTAGAAGGAGCTGTACTGTGTCTTTTCACTGCTAGGCTGAGTGATTCTGACTGTAGTCTCTGAGCCATGGGATTCCTTGAGATCCCCAGCGTCATCTGGGAAGCTGTGATGGACCAAGTCATCTGCTCTATAAATCAGATTTTGGCCCTGCAGGCCAGTGAAAACTCTCCTGAGAATCAGGATGTGTAGTTACCTGCCAAAGTAAGTGTAGGTACCTGGATTTGCGAAACTACTGCCTTCTGTTCCTTACGGAGACTCCACTCCTGGACTTTAAATAAGTGTTAATATTTTCCTTCTTATATGCAAGATAAAAATAAGTACTTTTTGTTGTTACTCCAAAGAAATCTTTCACCTCAAATCTTCATAGAGGCTTAGGGAAAAGACTCTGCTCTCTGCCAAAAAGGTCTTGGATAAGTATCTATGAAAGAGTTAACAAGGTCACTTTCCCTGTGTTCATTAGCTTTGTATCTGTCACAGCCATAAATTGTGAAAACCACTGCTTAAAATACTTCCATGATTCCTCTGTGTTGCCCACAAGCTCTGTTGCATATGTAATAACACACTGCTCAGTACAGAAGAGCAATTCAGACTGTGGTTTTAAGCTGTCCATCCTTACTGGCAGCATTGCATGTAGGGCAGCCTCTGCAGTTGTGTTCCTCCAAGGCAATATCTGTTCACCTTGAATTTCCACACTTTTCCTTTTAAAAGGACACATTGCAGTGATCTCTTTCTCATCAGCTTTTTTTACTGTGTGACTGTTTTTTAGCACAGAAAACTGCTGCAATCCAGCACGTGAAATTTATTTTGGAGAGCCATCTGTAAATTAAGTACTATTAGAACACAGCTGAACTGGAGCCTGTTTAAGAACAGTCTCTGTCTCTTCAGAGACAACCTCTTAATTGTTTGTACAGTGTCTTGCACACTGAAACTCCTGCTGGAAACACCTCTAGCACTAAAATCCTGCCTACTACAATTCTCTGGCATGGATCCCCTGTTATTAAACTCCTCCATTCTAAGAGAGGGGGTGGTTGCATCCAGGCTGCCTGTTGGAAGTAGGCAGTGGGCTGTACTAAATATAGGAATGTTTTACTTGTCACAGGCCAGAAATGTGCCAGGAGCTGTTCCATAATCAAATGGTAGAGACGATGGACTTCTGGTGTCCAGCAATGCTCCATGGGACTGTTTATTTTACTGGCATAGACACAGGCTTTTTTTCTGTTACCACTAGGAGTTATTATAAATTCTAAATGCTAACAGACAAACCACTGGTACCCTTACTTGCCTTGCAATATATATTACTTCATGAACATTTGACTGGGTTTCTCAATCAACAAGATTAACTAAATAACAACCCAGATTATCCATGGGTTTTGTTGACAGACTACCCAGTAGAAAGTAGGGTCAGAACATAATGCGCCCAAATCAGGTTTTTCTTCTCCCAACAGCACACTTTCTAGAATCATAGGGTGGTTTGGGTTGGGAAGAAACATAAAAATCATCTACTTCCCACCCCAATGCCGTGGGCAGGGACATCTTCCACTAGACCAGGTTGTTCAAAACCCCATCTAGCCTCACCTTGAACACTTGCAGGGATTCCACAGTTCACCGACATGGCTGAAAAGTCACACTATTTCTTGTTTGCTTGTTTCATGTTGCCATTTTGGATGAGCCATCTGCACCTTGTGGACAGGAGATGTGCAAGCCATCAGGTTGCCTTGGAGGCTGGTGATCAGACCATGCCTTGGAGAGGTGGGAGAAGAAGGCATGAGGCCCCCAAGTTGAAGAGGGTCTTGGACCCTCCATTCCTAGTAGTGTACTTTAACCATTATACTACCATACAAAAAGTGGATGGAGTCTCTTCTTCAGGATGTTTTGTTTTTGTTTTGGGGGTTTGTAGGTTGTTTTGTTTTATTTTGTTTTTTTAATTGAGTTTTTCTTCACTACTCTCAGAAAAGGCATCGGTGCTCTAGAGCTTTTGCTGCTTCTTTTTTTTTGGCCTGGATTAAGGCCTCCTCCTCCTCCTCTCACTGGAACCATTTCCTACCTAGGATCTCAAGAAAACTCCTGGCTTAGCATGTAGGAGCCCTGAATTGCCCTCAGGAGGTGTCTGATCTCGTTCTTGCTTGTGTTGGGAAGTCTGGGTGTCTGAGCTATTCTACTAGAGCCAATTACCTACTTCTTAGACATAGGGGAGACGTCAGGCACCTGAAGATGGATGGTGTAACTCAGAACCCACTTCAGACTTTACCTTCCACCTATACAAGGTTTTGTTATACCTGCATTAGAGCACCAGTGGTTTAAACTGACAGACTTTGCCCTGAAGGATTTACTCTGTCCTGGATTTGGATGGATATGAGTGAACATGGCTGTGGGCGAGCCCTGATGCCACCTCTAAATCATGCTGATTTCCGTGACTTCATGCCGGCCATCAGCAAACGTGCCCTCAGACTTGCAGCCCCCAAACTAACTGACCTGTCAGGAAGTCACTGGGGCCTGCAAATTAAATGTAAAAACAGTCCTAAAAATAAGGATCATAAAATGTTTCAGGTTAATTTATTCTGTAAAGCTAGATTAATAAAAAGCGGCTCCTCTGTTAAAACATCATCTGCTATGGAGCAGCCCACAAAGAATTACAGCAGGCGATTTTTATCTCTTTCCCACTCCTTCTCATTCCACCAAAAAGAAGGATTCATGTAAGAAAGTGCTGACACATCCTTAATCAAAGCTGTGTGAATTGCTCACATCAGTGTAATTTTATTATTCTGTTGCTAGGATACTTTAATAATAATAATAATGGTGATGATGATGCAAAATCTTATTAAGTCATTGAAGGATAATTCTTTGTTTTTCTACATTTATTTTTTAATTTATTGAGGAAGCCTGTTAACACTACAAGAACAGACAGTATATATATTCTATAAATGGGCAGGGAAATTCATAACAAAATGTATTCCAGTGGTTGGTACATTAAACACTCCGTGGTTCCAAAAAGGATCCAAATGCTATGAGCACCTTGGAAAATATCAAACAGAGACTGGAAGGAAGGGAGTGTGTTACAAGAACATCACTGACTGTTGGGATATGGTGATAGATCAAAATCTAGCCTGCCCTGTGGAGCCTGGTTCGGGAGGGTTCTTCTGCATGCTGTTCTCTGGCAGGGCTCAAATTTGGCAATTATTTGTTTAAATAAACAAACACAGAAAAATACCACCTTTCAGGAATGGGACATCATGTAACTTTGGCTTCAAATGCATCGCCCAAAGCGGTTTTGGATCAGTTGACTCCTAAGGCCTCTTCTTCCCTGTTTCTGTTGTGATAAAACAGCAGTGCTCCTGCTCATGGCCTGTGCAAGATTATGATGTTTAATCTGTTTGTTCACGTAAATTGACTTTTGCCTGCATATAAAAAAGCTGTCTGCAACTATTTTTATCTCACTGACAGCCAGGCTCATAATTACTTCCAAAAGCTGCAACCCAAAGGCGGCCTCTTTTACCATGTCACAATTCAGGTGTTAAAAAAATCCATTTAAGTCTCAAACGCAATTATCACAATGTGATATTGCAGAGGTTGACCCTTGTTCTCTAGATATTCTCTTGACATGAGCTAGTGTGGGATTAGTGGACATTAATGAGCAAACTTCAAAACCATGTATGTCAGGTTTAAGGGACTGCTGCTATATTGGGATTTTTGTTTTTAAAGTGCTTTGTGATCCCATACACAGGGAGTCATGGGGACAAACTCTGTAGAAATAAATCACCTCTTATGAGGAAGCAATTTGAATTGGGTCAAAGGAAGAAGCAAAGATGGCTGGACATCAAATGCTACAAGAAGGACAAGCATAGAGAAAAAAATAATCCTAATGGCAAAACCAAGTATTTTGCAACTGAAATGGAAACTCTTTTGGAAAGACAGAAGACAATTAGAGAGGTTTGGATGATACTTAACTTTCTATCTGCAAGCAAAGGCTCAAAGAAAATGAAGTCAATGGAGACAGACCAGGGTATTCTTGCTACATTTAAATGCTTTCAGTTAATTCAAGTGGAGGTCTATAGGTATGAAATTGCATTATAAAAATTTTAAGTGTATAGAATTCAAACCCCAAAACTGGAACTCAGAGAAAAAGAGTTTTTAGCATTTGACTGACGAAGGAAAATTTAATTATAGAACAGATCGTGACATTAATCTAATGCTGAAGAACTGTCTGGGAGGAAGCTTCAGTGGAACTCTTTGTGAGAAACCAAGATACACTGAAGTCATAATAAAACTTTGACGGAGACTAATGGGAGACCCAGAATTAACCCACCAAGGCTATTTTGAATTTTCCAGCAAATGAAATCTGAGTCCACTATGACTTTTATAGTGAGCAGATGGTGATTTGGTAGCCTGAGCCTGATGGAGAAGGCAATATATCTCTAAATAGTTCAGAGGCAGGAACATGTGTGAATTTGGCTCAGGGCAGACTATCCCCAGGCATTCCTCATGGACTTCACTGCAGCAGAACACTCCAGGGATGTCTACCTAACGCAGTCCTTCCATTAACTAAACTTACACTAGGCACAAGTACATGAGTAGTGGCATTACTGAAAAGACTGGCATTAAAACAAGGTGTTGTGGTGAAGAGTAAGTGTTAATCTTTATTGCAGTATATATGTGCATTTCATGTGTAGGAAAAATAATAAGCTCCAAATTGCAACACTTTTAACCATGGTGTGAAAACAAGTACTGGGTTAGAAGTATGTCAAGCACTTAGTTTTCCAAAGAAGGTGTGCTGTTGAAAGAAGCAGGGACTAAAATCCTTAAGGACATGACTAAAGACATATTTCAGGGGATGGAGAAGCTCTCTAGAGGGTATAGGTGTCAGGGAATTTACCATAAACCTGTTTTTTTCTAAAGCTAAGAGAAGACAAAGAGATAGGTTAGGTAGATAGATGGATAGATAGATAGATAGATAGATAGATAAATAGATAGATAGATAGATAGATGGATGATCAGTCTGTTAAACAGTAGAAAGAGTAAAAGAGCATTAATAGTAGAAATTAAATCTAAAATCCTCTCCTTGTGGACAGACACGTAAGACAGGAACATTTGCTATTGCCAACAAAGAAATGTGTTTATTTGTATGATAACAATTATTTACACAATAACAAGGTATTTTTCTGGGTGGATATTCCAGCAGACAGAGTTGGAAGAAAAGAGCACATATTTATGCTTTTGGAAGACAACATGTTTAGAGAACACTGTTTACATACTGAAATGTTCCACCAGTAACCAAGACATAATTTTCTCTGTATATGGAGTGTAAACATTTATTGAGATGACATTTTGATTGGGGGCAGAGGAGTGAGAGTTCACAGACAAAGGCTCTAGGCAAGGGAGAAATTCTGGAGCTGAATAAGCTAACAAAAAAAGAGTACTTCACAGTAGGAATAACATTTCCTTGGGAGAAATTGAGGGGTAGGTTATAGGGTTATAGCCAACCAGACTACTGCCATCATGGCTGTCCCTGTGAAGACGGGGTAGAAAGGCTGTATAGAGCTTTATACCTATCTGTAGATGCACCTACTCTCCTCAAACCATCAGTCTGAAAGTACTTACTACAGCGTTGGCCACAGGACAAATTTCCACATGTAGAATTTTGGCCTACCTGTAATAGATAAATAAAAACATTCAAACCAAAAGATCCTCTTTAGGTCAGCAGCACCATGCATAATAGGTGTGTAACAAAACAAGTTTACCCAGAACTGGCTCTGTACCAGATAATCTCCCTCCTCCTGCCCCCACGCTGGATAGGTGTCCTACCTCTGACCCCCTTCTCCCACTCAATTTGTTGTTGTTCCTCTCAGTCCCTCCTCCTGTGCTGCTCCATATCTAATTTTGTGCCAGATATCTCTGGGTGCAAATCCTCCAGTATTTATTTTTGAGGTACAATATCTCTGAGTATATGGATAAACTGCACAAGAGATCAAACTGCACTGGGGATTATAGCCCTGAATTACTGCCATGATGACCCTGAAAGTCAGGAGTTTGGGGGACCTCCAAAAGAGGATTTCACGCCCTTGTCAGATCAGTATAGTCAAAACTGGAGCCCACTGGCCAACAAAAAAAGTAATGAGCTTTCAAAGCTTACATAAATTTGAGACTGATTTTGAAATTATTGATCCTGGAGACAGAAAAGGACTAGAACACTTCCTTTTTGCCACCTGAAGGTTTTTTTTCCTTTTTTTACTGTTGTTTTTCTTTTTTTTTTTCTTTTTTCCCTTTCTTGTCTTCTTTCCCTGTTCCTTTTTTTCCTTTGGTTTTTTTGCCTTCTTTCCAAAGCCTAGGCTGAATATTGAATACTAACCCAAAGGGGTTTTTTTTTATTTTCTGGATACTGTCTCCAGAATATTTGCTGACTACTCTCTAGAACATTTTGCTGACTACAGTCAGACTTAGGCACCATGTGTGTCAACATTATTTTAAAAGGACCTTGTCTGCTTTCAGGAGAAGTGTAGGGTGGAATTGCTGTATCTATAGTTTGGGCTGAGGGCCTATAGTAAATATGTAGGTGATTAGCATACAGTGGCCAGGATAAATATGCTCAGGCATCTGAGAAATGTGTTCGAATCATATTATGCCATCTAAACACACCCTAAGAGATCCTGGCAAAACCACTCCTTAAGCCATTCTGTCTTGTGGTTGCACTGTGCAGCTCACAGACACAAGTTGTTCAGAACTCAGTACCTTGTCTAACTATTTGAGCATCCTATTTTTATCTGTTTCTTCCTGAACGAAGTTCCTTTTTACTTTCTCATGGTTCTCCTCAAGATTTACTGTCAAAATTTTGCCTACTGTTTCTACTGTTTTCTCACAAATCCTGTTACATGGAACAAAGTATATATTTAGGAAGGAAAAAAAAAAGCAATAGTATCTGCAGAGAATCTCTTGAAATTAAACAAATGTCCTTCTGCCCCAAGGTCTTCTCTATGCACTGCACTTAGCTTATCACTATGTCCTTGTCTCTACACCAGCCTACATCTCTGGGAACTCCTGCTTGCCATTGCCCTGGGTTTCCCCAGCTTTTTATTTGCAGTATTTATATAACCCCATTATTATATATAATTATATCTTATTAATGATCAGTCTGCTAAGTGTTAACATTTACCATCACAGGAGGAAGGAGCTCTTAAAAATCTACCTTTCATCTAGCTAAAATTAGTCTGACATATACGTATTATACCTCAGTAAAAGCTGACTCCATTAAAGTTATCTTATGCAACTCCATCATGCAATCTGCATGACACTTCATGACTATACAAATATTACCTTGAGCTGACAATGTTAGGGAGACATTTTGTTCCAGGATAAATCCAGGTTACACTGTGATTAGGAAAAGATATATCCGCTCTCTTCAATTTGCCATGGTATCACAACTTTACAGGCTCTGTTGACTGAACACTCCTCTTACTTGCACAATCAAAATCCTGTGAGTTCATTTTGATTTATTATGCACCTCTTACTTTCCCTCCCATATCTTCTCCACTTAAACAGGTAGTGCCTGTCAAGGGCCTGATACAAAGGACATGAATGATGTGGAAAATTTGGGGCCTCAGGCACAAGGGGGAAACAAACAGCCCAAGACGAATGGTGTCAAGGAGGAGGTGGTGGAGAGGAACCAAGGATATCAAAAAGGCCTCAAAGCTTGGTGGGAACAGAAGGAAATGGTCTTCACAGCCTCCCTATACTGCACACAGACGCTGCAGGGTTGGTACAGTCAGCAGGCAAAGGCTATGCCAAAATCACACAGAATCACAGAATTAACTAGTTTGGAAGAGACCTTTGAGCCTAGCCCTAGGTCGGAGTCCTGTGCTCATCTCAGGACTCTCTTTTGTTTCTTCATTACACATCTCTGATCTTTTCAAGTTTCCCTCTTCCTCTTCCACCATTTATTTATCCTGTGACCAAATTCCTTGATAGTAGTTAATAGTTTTCTCTGAGGCTTTTCTAGACCACATGCCTTACCATGAAGATCTCCCTAGTGGGCTGCTGCGGAGTTTGAAAGGGCTCTTTGTGAAAAAGATCTGTTCAGAGAAGGGCTGGATTTTATGTGTGTAATAAGGAAAGCTGTGGTGTGAACAGGATGAAGAGCCTGGAAAAATGGAGAGTCAGTACTCAGGGCAAACCTATGTTCTATGCCTCTAGGCAAAAGGGAGTCACTTGGGTAAGAGAAATCATTTTGAACGTCATTTTGCAAGGAAGACATCTCAGCATGGTCTTCCTCTTTGTCCTGCTTAGTGAAGGATCTCCTTCCTAGAAATTGGTGTTGGGTGAGAATTTGGTGGATGATTTGTTGCTGGTCAGTTTATAAAACAGATGAAGATATAAAGGCAGTGTGACAGTACAGCTCAAGTGAGGGCAAATGGTAGAAAAAGTAAATAGTCCACAGTCTAGCAGATGAATTTGTGCTCTATAGCCCTGTGCAACATTTTTCACACTTCAAATTTGTAGCCAGTCAATAATTGTATTCTCATGAATTCAGCATTTCACTATTGACTCCACCACGTAGGATCAAATTCCACTAATGCATTAATGCATTAACACATTAATACAACGGATTGTTGATTATCACTGATACAGCTTTAGATGGAACTGCTTTACTCTGAATGCTAAGGATGAGAGTCTAGGTATATGGCTCAAACACTCTCTTAGGAGACTGACAGCTGTGAGAAGTATTAGCTGGAGGAAGAGCAAGTTTCAAGAAATTAGAGTTCTACCCTTCACAGTAGCCTTGGGGGACAGAAAGATTTTTAAGTCTGCTTGTTCTGAAATCCTTTTGTCTCTGATGCTTTGTTCTTAGTACTAAATAAACAATAGTTTGCATGAATAGGTTTCTGATCACTGCCTACACCATTGATCACACCTTGCTTCAGGGAGAAACTGTGGGTGCTGGA
Organism: Machaerirhynchus nigripectus; assembly: GCA_013397975.1. Taxonomy (NCBI): domain Eukaryota; kingdom Metazoa; phylum Chordata; class Aves; order Passeriformes; family Dicruridae; genus Machaerirhynchus; species Machaerirhynchus nigripectus. The sequence continues at coordinate 144,202 of VZRQ01000373.1, forward strand.
ACTGAGTCACATCGGGGCTAAGCACACCTGGGTAAGCAGGCTCTTGTGGCCTGTGACTGGGGCCAGATTTTGAGCAATAGGAGCAGCAGCGAATCAAAGACTGATGGTTGAAGGAGTACAGAATAGGGAGGGATGTGGGGAGAGGGAAAGCTGTCCACCAGACTGTGTCACGTCCAGAGAGGTCTTTGGCTGTGGTTCACTCGTGTTGCTGATTTTAGTATGAGCTGAGGGAAAACGATGAGTGCCGTTGTTCATGAGGCCACTCATGCAAATGTTTAAAATGTTGGCACTAAGTATTGTAGTTACTAATTATTAATATGCATTTATATAGCACCATAAATGTCCACGGCACTTTACAGATAACAGTATTTCTAACTGTTGGTAATATTAAGTCTAAGAACTTGGAAGGCAGCCAAACAATACAAGTAGATAAGGTCTACTGTTTATATCTGTAATTTGGTGAGTTCCTTTTGATTTGCCTTCTAGATGGAAAACACTAAGGGCAGTGCTTGCTTACTTCCTATTTCTAAGACCTTTGAGCGACCAAAGTAAATGCATATAAATACCCTAGAGACATTGTTTTTAAAGGAATCATGGATGATTTTGTGTTAGCCTGATTCTGAGTATCATTACAGTCCTTGTGCACAGTGGGAAAAGTGCTCAGCTCTAGTGATGATGTGAGTTTGAATGAAGAGAAAAGTAAAAATATCTGTCTCTTGTGGTGCTTTGAGCAAATATGCTCATTTATGTAACAGATCTATCTAGGGGAAAACAAGTTTTGGTGAGAGGAAAGCTAAGTCTTTAAACACCGCTGAGCTAGAACAATAGTCCATACTGAATAAAACACTGTATTAACCAGGAGGTGTAACTTCTCCTACTGTCTATGGCCCCTGGCACAAAGGAATGCATTTTTGGCAAGAACAGCAGCTAGCTCTGGTTTAATGACCCTAGACTACCTGGGGCATAGGAGTGAAGCTGGCTTAATTAGGCAGCAGGTCTAGGGAAGTCAGGAGATATGGCACGGTACATATATGCTGCTTTTCTGAGTTCTTGGAGACTTGTTGTAAGAGAAATACCTGTCCTTTGCCAAGCCCAAAGGGGAGAGGGCTTAGCACAGGGGTGGAGACTTGGTCTCCCCACAGGTGGCAAAGATTCAGGAGCACACGGCATCTGTGCAAGTCCCATATCAGACACACACACTCAAATCACAGGGAGAGAGGTGAGCTGGTTACTCCTGTCCATCCTCTTGCATTTCAGGGGGCAGAGGATCTGCTGAATACAACATACAGAGCACCCTGAATTGTCCTTTTCATTCCTCCTACAGAAAAACTGCCAAGAGTGTGCTGACTTGGTTAGCTTCTGGAGAAGACTTTCATGATGAGCAGGACTTGTCCCTAAAGCAAAAGGAAACTGGGAGAGCTTGGCTCTCCTATTGCTGCTATAAAGAAGAGAACTTTGATCCTTCTCCTTGGCTGGACTGCAGAACAGCATTGCACCATCATTTCTGATGGTTCATGAACTCTGTGGTGAGGTGTCTCTCTCTTGTTCCCACCAATTTTAACCTTTATGTTAGGCTCCTTTTCTGTTTTCTCTAGGCTGCTCCTCTTTTCTCACTGCTTCTCGTTAGAGCATTTATTTTAGAGAGCTTTTACTGAAAGCAGAATGAAGTGTGCTCCTTGGTGCTTATGATTTTCAGGGCGGATGGCCCTACATACATGAAAAACTGGCTAGGAAATATAATGAACTCCAAAGCTAACTAAATGCTAGTGGAGAAAGTCAGGGTGGGTGTTTCTCCAAGCTCGGTCAGAGTTAGAGGCCACTGCATCACAGGAAAGCACTTTTCTCCTTTGAAAGACCATGTTCACCCTGGTTAGCAGATGGGATGGACCTTGACAGACAATGTGATGGGACCTAGTCTTGCTGAATTTCTCATCTGAAATATGAGCAACGGCATAGCCAAACAATCAGTTTCTCATATTTCTTTAAAACTTAAATCTCTGCCTTGTAGTGGAGATTAAGTTTAAAACTTAAAACTCCTAAAATGGTTGACTGGTTTTTCTTCCCATCTGCTTTTATTCTGACCATGAACCTCATGAGAAAACTTGCTCCTGTGCATTCCAGTGGTTTAAGTGAGCAACTATTTTTTTAAAGTCTTCTGAGGTCACAGTAAGAATTCCAAGTCTTTTGAGGTTCTACCTCTAAAAGGCAATTTTTAAAGAGAAGAAAATTCATATTTGAATTCTGTCTTCAGATTCTGCTTCAGTAAGGCTCCAAGTTCAAGGCCCAGGCCCACATTAAGTTTTTTAAATACCTTTCTTGACTAAAAAGGAATTATGCAAAGATATTACTTCCTTACCTTCCAGATCTGGGCTCCGTACGTGTTCACACTGATGACTATTTACTTTATTAGATACAAATAAAGTGGTTTTTGTTTACTGTGTTCCCTTTCTTGTATTCCTGCTGCTCTTGACATACCTCTAGAGGAACATGCTGGATTTCACTCTTGTTCTCACCTCATCAGCGTAGTCAGCAATTGCGTTTGTACAGTTGCCCTGCAGAGCAGACCTTCTCATCCGGACTGTGGTACCCCTGTGCCGTGGTGCCTGTTGCACAGTGCATTTCTGCCTGCTTGAAGGATGTACCCTACCCCCAGGTAAAGGGGCCTATGAGAAAGCCATAAGATCCAAGGAATCCCGTGGATGGACATTTAACCTCAGGGGTTAATACAATTATCCAGTACAGGTCTCTCTTTAGTTCTTTCATTTATACTGCATTAAGGATGTAATGAAATTTGAAATAGCACCTCTGTACCTTTGACAGGCACAATGAGCCATGGATCAGTTCCGAAAACCTAATATGCCTGGGAAAACCAATGGCGTAAACTGTAAACAAAATACATTTCAATGATGCATTGATAAGGAAAAACTGGTATTGCAGCTTTCTGGGAAATAAGTATCATTCCCAGTAGTGATATTTTGCATATTTTAGTCAGGACTGGGAACCACAGAAGATACAGAGCTTTCCTGTCAGGACTTGATTGTAGAATTTGTACATAGTGAAGCATGCCAAACCCTACCCTTATTAACTGTTTGACTATTCCTACAGGCCTGTACATATAATCTATGTGGTTGCAAAACAGGAACAATTGCAGGACAAAGAACATACTGTTAAATTAAAGAGTTTCATAGTTATTGCCTGCAGTATGCAGGGGAAAAAAAAAGTAGCAGGAGATTGTGAAGGCATGTATATAAAGCTGAAAGAAAAGAGAATGCCGAGTTCAAGGAACTTGCCGAGTTCCTGTTCCTGACACTGAGAAAGTAAATGAACAGCTGCTTTAACCTACTTCCTAACTGAACTATATTGTGTTTACCTTATTAGTTGGCAGCATGCTTTGATTTAGAACAAAATATCCATTGAAGAAATGTTTGACATAGTTTGACGTTGTACCTGTTTGCTTACCCCAAGTCCCAGTGTTCTAATGATCTTTCACTCCTGCCTGATGGCTAAAGGGATTCATGGATCCCATTTTGTGCCTGCTGGTGCATGGGCACCTCCAGCTGTGTAGAAAACAGTAAGCTAATTCTGTTTCCAGGGTGCTTGCTCTTTAGGCAAAAGTACTGTCTGATCAAACACTCCATTGCCTCCATGTCTGTGATTCCACCCAGGTAATTTTTATCGCATTTGCAGTAGTTTTTTCCATATTACTTTCTACGACATATTACTTGTCGTAGTGCTTTGTCTGCCTGCCTGGTTTTGGTATTAAGCAAGCAGATGATTTAGCAAGTAGGAACGAGCTTACCTCCTACTGCTGTGCTGGGAGATATTTCTGCTCTGCCCCAGCCCTATGGCAGAGTCAAAATTCCTGTTTCTCTTAGTTCTCAGCTCTGTCTAAATTTGTACTGCAGTGGAATTTGGGCATTAACCCCCTCTGCTGGCTTTGGTGGCTCAAAGGGATTGTGATCCACTGCGCAACTCTTAGAAAAATGGAAATCCAAAAAGCTGGCATTGGACCCCCAAAAGCAGAACTCTTAACATCAATAAGGATAATACTAGTAAATGTGAGTTTCATTAATGACCCATAAAATCCACGTTTGATGTCAAGTTCAAACTACATTTCTTAAAAATTTGGGCTACACATCTAAGAGGAGAAAGCCATGTTCTCATCCCATTTAATACACATTATTATTCCTACTTTGCACGTAGTTTATGATCTTTATCTTAAAAAAACCCTACTCCTGATGTCACCACGTAGGATTTAATCGGACCAGGTTCTGCCACTGTAACTTTGCCCTTCTATCTTCAAGCAAAACAGTGCAGGCTTGCACCACTAGTTTCTTATGAGGCATTTTCAGAAGACTTTGATCATGACTGATCTATTCTACATTTAGTTGCATCAGTGACATAAAGATGAAAGTCTTCTGGTCTCATTGCTGTTCTTTCAAGCTGTCTAAACTCTTATTAGCTGTGCACAACAATTTAAGTTTGGCCTATGTTTCGTGGCACCTTTGTTTGGCTGCTGATAGGCACAAACTTTATCTGCTGTGGAGGTTTACACTAGTGGAAGAACTGGCCTGATGCACTGGCAAATGCTTTGGTGGTCAAAAGGAAGCACGGTCCAAACTAGAAACTTCATTATTCATTGACTCTGTTGGATAGTGGTCAGAAAGGCTCTTTTTTTCTCTTTTTTCCAGTGTGGATGTTTTCTCCAAAATGATCCCGTATTGCCGAAACAGGTACCTGATATTCTGCCAAAACACTGAACTTCAGGTAAGTTTGAGAAATGATGTGTTTGGATAACACTGTTGTACATGGGTGTTAAGTTCCTAGTAGGTTCCAGTTGACTTACGAAGAATCTCAGGAATGGGAAGCCTTGTCTCTTGTGTGGCAACAAGAAATTTCGTTTAAGGACAGATATTACTGTAGCATTTGTAGGAAGGAGAGAGAGTAATAATAATTATATAAATTAAAATTGCAATTTTATGTCACATTATTTGACTGAGGGAAGAAATTAGGATAGTCTCCGATCAAAGGTTTATCTTTTCCATTTCTTGAATTCTTATAATCTCTAGAGAAAATGGAAATATGAAAGAAACCTCCATACCACTGGACAGGCCAAAGTCCATTTTAGATATTCAGAATTAGTAGCAAAAGGGAAGTCAATCAAAATATTTCACTTCCAGAGAAATTAAGCAGCACGGACTTATGATTGTTGTATTTTGATAAACATCTAAATATACTGCCAAATGAGAACTGTTTTTAATGTAGAAAAGATGACAAAAAAAAAAAGGGAATTTTAAAGATTCATGATTTCCCAAGAAATTAGACAAAAATGGAACAACTGTTGATGTCTTGAAAAGGGATTTAATGGTTGAGCAACCTGATCCAGCTTTGATATCAGTGCTCCTTTGAACAAGGGACTAATGGACCTCTAGAAGTCTCTCCTAACCTCAATTTTTCTATGAATTTATCAGCTGACCCTATGAGAAGAGGGTACTAATACAAAACATCAGGGATTGCTCTTGACACACGTTGCCAAATTTTTCATTAGTGACCTTTACATGAACAGGAAGAACATGTAAATTAAATTAGCTGTTGACACAAAGCTGAGAGGCATCATCAATACAGCAGAGGATCAGAATATGGAAGGCAAGGAAGAATTTTCATGAGTGAGCTAATAGAAATGGATATGTGTAACTACATGAGGTGCAAGGTCATGTGCTTAGTGAATAATCACAACAATTTCCATTATAAACCGTGTTTGCATCTGTTGAAAAGGACAGAGAACAAAATAGTGTGCACTAGTCAATCATGGGTTAATTAGGTGTAACTGTTGTGATGTGGCTGTAAAATGAGCAAATGCCACAGAGCAGATAAGGCATTTTGAGTAGTGATAAGAAGGAACTGATACCGTTGTTCTTAGTTTAAAAAACCACAAACGCACAAACAAAAACCCTACCCCAAAACAAAAGCAACAGCAAAACACAAAACAAACCAAGAGTGAGAACAACAAAAAGCTCAAAAAGAAACTTTCCAAGAAGAGGAAATTTTCATCATGAGAAAAAATGGCCATCAGCTGCCAACAGGTAGAAATTCAGATTGACAAAGAACATAATTAATTTTGAGACTTCAGGATAGTCTGTTATTATCAGCAGCAAGAGCTGTGGATGAGAGCACAACCTGTGCCAATGTCAGCTCCTAGCTCATCCTTCTTTGTGGAGCAATGCTACTCTTTCTGCTCCCTCACATCCCTATTGTTTTTATGTGCTCTTTAAACAGCTTGTGATATTCCAAAACCTTACAGGCAATATTGATATCAATGAGTCAAGCCTGTTAATGGTCCCTAAAGATGGCTTAGTAATTCTCTGCCCTTCGTTCACAGTTATCAGAGTAAATTCAAAAGGGTTGCTTTAGGTCACTCTCAGTAGAGAGCTCAAAACCAATGTTAGTCCTCTCCTCCAGCCACTAGACTGCATGTCTTCCCTCAAGAAGGGGTATGCCTGCCCATGGTTAATGGAAGTACATCAGACTTTGCCTGCAGCAGTTTGCTATCTGAAATAGTTATGTGTCATCAAAGTGGGAGCTCTGCTTTCCCCAGATTCTTATTTTGCTGTAGTACATCTGATAGTGTCTCTATGAATTATATATGCTGTGGCACATCAAGGCCACATCCTGAAATAACAGGATATAGGGAGCCTGGTAGAATACAAAGAAGCTGTGGAAAAAGTGAAATAATTTATTTGCAGTTAAATAACAGGTTCATCTATTTGTTGGAATCAAACATTAAACGAACAGCAAAACAGCAGGTTGCAGTAATTTAACATCTATTAACTGCCAAAGAATATGGGTTTGTCCTAACTGCAGTTTATTTATGAAATTTGAACACATTCAAGCACATATATACAGTGTGGTCAGATCTGCAACTGTGGTGAAGAGCTATTGGCCAAAAATGTCACTGACCCAAAGATTCAGAGATCAATCCAAGCAGTCTCAGGTGCAGTGAAAATCTGGCCACAACTCTGAGTTTCCAGGCTCACAGTCCATTAGAAGATTTTGGAGTCAACAATGTTTATTTTAGCTTAAAAAAATCACATAGAACCAAGCCTTATGGGCTTGGTCCATTTCCTAATGCATAGAATTTTATTTCAATTTAATTTAAAATAAATGCAGATCAGAACATATGTTCTGTATCAGAATGTGAGTCAGTAATATCCCTATCCCCAAACCTGCTATTCCTGAACATACAATTCCAAAATTTGGATTTTAATTTTTGTCGAGACTGGCTTATTCAGTCCCAGTTTTCACACTTGGTCTTCTGCCATGCAGTCTGTATCATAAACTAAGATCTATTTCAAATTTAAGTCCAGATCCATTATTAGTATTATTATGCATATTGAAATGCACTGATGAATTGAGCATTAATATAGTATGGATCAGATAACCAAGATCAATCTGACTACGCTCACAGATCAGAATTAGCAGCTGATTGTTGGGGGCACAGAGCAATGGAGCCCAAGGAATGCTGTACACCCAAATGGTACAGTCCTGTGAAATGCTGTCATTGTTGTCCGCTAAAGGAGTTTTGCATTCAGTTTACTTTCTTCCACAAAATACCTGAAGTACTCAGCATTTCAGACTCAGCCCATATGTCACAGCTACCTATGGTGCAGTGATCTGGGCATTTACTAAAATGAGAGATAGTCCAACCAGCCTCTCCTGTTTCAAAAACTCAAAATGTTGCTTGTGTGACAACTTTGAGACATCAACCAGGATGACCAGTTTTAATGAATGTGGAGAAACACAATTCCTTCAGTCACTTGCCTATTCTCCTGGTTACTAAACAGAGGGGTTTTCCTAATTTACAGGATATAGCTGCCACTTTGGGGCAGTTTTATTCTGTAAATCCCGTGTTTTCTGCATTTAATTCACCTCCCAGCTTGACTACAACCTTTGGTAATATCATAAAGCAAACAGTAAGTAGGATTCCCCACAGCTTGGATGCAAAAGTGTAAGAAACATAGTATGACTTCCTTTGTATTAAAATACTGTCTAAACTCCATCTTTAGGAAATATCTACTGGTGTCTGCTGTAGACAGATGAAAGCAAGTCCTGGCTATGTTTCTAACTAGCAGAGCATGAATCAGCTGTTATCCAGAAGATGTCTGACAGTGGTGCTGAGTCCAAACTTACTTTGGGTTTGGCCAGACACAACTGCAGCTACCTGGTGGTATTGGACAGTGGATATATAATTACACTGAACTACCCTATTGCGTCAGATTCTTCCCTCATTTACACTAGTCCAGCTTCTTGGAGGTCAGTAGCTTTGAAGTGGTAAGAGGAGTATTTGGCTGAGTTCCTCAGTTTTATGCAAATATCCTATGTAACATCAAAAAAGGAAATTTAGAGAGGAGGTGGAATAGCATTTAGAAATCAAGACCAGAAAATGTCTTCCTGCTGATGAAGCAGGTAAACTACAGCAGCTGTAGCTTAGCTGTCGAGGGAAGTTTTCCCTAAGAGGTGTTTCAGAGTCTGATGTTCAAGGAAACCATCCCAACTTTCCTGTATTTACTTACCAAGAACTGAATGCAGGAGTTTCATTGCTTGCACAAGCTGCTACAATTTGAACAAGGGACAAAATCTACGTTCAAACCACTTCACCATGGACATCAAATATGAGTATGATAAGGGCAGCAGTTACCTGATCCATCAGGGTGACTCATGCCACCTAAGCTGGGCACTTAGGATTCCCCAAATGGACAGTGGGCAATTTAGGTGCTCAACAGAGAAGCATATTGCTCTTCATTGACAATACAGGGAGTTTACTGAACATTTGTAGGTGTGATTCATTTCTGAAAGACGAGTGGACATCTGGCTAGGCTCTGGGAAACAGGAGGCAAAGGTATATGCCTGGACAGGCTCTGGAGTCTGGTCTTTAACGTCCTGATGTATGCAGGAGTCAGAATAGCAAATGTTTTGATGCTGTCAGTATTAGGCATAGTCTGAGCACATCTAATAAATCCAGCCTCTCTGAGGTAGCATCTCAGAGCCTCATTGTCTGCCTCGGAGCTGCAACAATTTAGATGCTTAGTAAAGCAAACCTGACTGTTCCTCGTAGGAGAAAACATTGAACACAACTCTGAGCACAAGAGGCTGAATAGATTTTTCACCACCTTCAATATCACACGGTCCTGAATACTGGAACAGGCCATCATTTTGGACCTAGAGGCTGTTTTCATAGATGTCCCAAATTCATTGTAATCTCTGCACCTACTCGGTGAGAAGTGAAGTGATTCAGAGGATGGAAGCAAGGCAGAGAGCAGGGAGCTGTTGACAGATGTCAATGGGAAAGAAGAGAATAAGGACTTGGGTGCAAAGGAGGTGATGAACATGGCTCTAAGCACCCAAATTCTTGCAAAGACAGACATGGCCAAAATTTTCTGGCAAGCGGTGGTGGCACATTCCTACACCCTCTGACCTGAGCCCATGGGCACTGCAACACGTGTGCTACCAGAGGTGAGGGAACTGTTGTTGGACTTGCAGTGACCCTGGCCAGAGGTTAAGCACTGGTACCTTCTTTCTGTCTGCCTACATACTGGGTGGTTTCTCTTGACATTGAACTTAACCAAAAAGGAACCCCCGCAGTGCACGGTGTGAGGCAATTAGCCAAACTGTTTCTCCTAAAATTGGATTTCATTGTACAGGTCTTTTTCATTCCTTCAGAGCTCATGCTTGAGAATTAATATGGCAATTATCGATCCCTTTTGTATACTATGGAAAAGGAGGTTCTATTCCTCAGAAGTGGATTTGCTCTGATGACACATAAACAAAGCCCTGGAGGGAGGAAGGTAAAACATAAAGAGGTGTTGACAAGCTGTACACCACTTGGTTATGCAAACACAGATGTGGTAAAGGGCAAAGAGCAATAATTTTGCAGAAGTTGAAAGTGTGGGAACGCTGGCGGTTGCTCTTTCATGATTATAACACAAAGGAATGCTGGCAACTTCTCTCACTGACTTTACATTATCAAACTGAGTCAGTGATGAGTAATAAGATATACTATTGGAAGTATCCTTTAATGTACCAGCTCTTTAAATTCCAGCTTTTCATATAAAGATGTAAAGCTTTCTACGAAATATTGTGGTGGTCCTAAAACCCCCAGAGAACTCCTGTTTGCAGATGCAGTGCATCACCGTTTTCAGATCAGACCCACTGGCTGCTGCCTTACTTGCTTATAAGCGAGCTGGTATTAGAAAAGTAAAATGGGAATGAGGTAGAGATCTCATGGGTAAGCTTGTCAAAAGTGTGATTTATGTAGCTTTCCTTCCATGGCTGCCCAGTTTGACACATCTGTCTTTTTTCTTCTAAAAATTATGCTCTTTGAAAGGGCTTTTCCAAGCTGACATCCATAGTTGTGTCTGGGTGCTGTAGCTGTTCAGTCTCTGCAGTAGCACAGTTTGCCAGCCTAGCTCTGTGGAGTTGAGTCCATCACAGTGTTTGTGTTTCAAAGAAAAAAAAAAGAATACTTTTTATTTTTTCCCTCTAGTTTTGTGTGTCTTTGTGTCCCCAGTACTTGTGTGATGGTACAGGTCTTGTATTCACAAGTCAAAGTGGTTGTTTGCCAGGCAGAAGATAAAAGATTCCTGCAGCCACTCAAACATGTTCCTCATCTATTGATTTCTACCTCTGCAGTCAGGTCAGAGCCTGGCATCTGTTGCAGACCCCATCAGATTTGCACAACCTATTTTTATGGCTCTTGACCTTACATGCTCCAAAGTGCTGATGAGCTAAATACACGTCCTGAACACAAGAATATTGTTAGAAGAGTGCATGTGAGTACACATGGCAGAAATAACACAGGCAAAGAATTTGAGGGAACACTTGCTGTCCTTTTATGACCTATCCAACAGAAAGAGTGGATAAGAGCTTTTGCTGTAGAATTTCCTTCCACTCTGGGTCAGTCTGCTAGGATGGTGAGGCTGGTTAGTTTAGAAAAGTTTCTTTTCGAAAAACTGAAGTCAGACTTGCCTCTTCAGAGATTTAAGAGAAAAGGGTTTTTCTTCCCATTTTCTGTGAATATTCCGAAGCTGGAGCTCCATAATTCAAGCCAGGACCTGCAAGGAGCACATTCCTTGATGTATGCTCACAACTACGCAGTCTGTCAGCAAGCAAAAATCCTTGCATTGCTACCTCCACCTAGGCAGAGAACTGGCACACAAATAGGGAGGCTTCCATGCTGCTTGTTCTCCAGCTCTTTCTTTGGATGTGGCCTGGAGCTCATCCTCTCTGCTTTGCCCTGTAGTATGCAGGGACATCTAGTGGCTGAGCAATCCTGAACACAGTTTTGGATCATGAATTACATAAGGGAGTAGGGATGCCTCATCTTGTGAGGAATTTAGCATGTCCTGAGAGTGGACATCCATGGGCATCTTCTGGGAAACAGATGGTCAGTGCTGTGGGTCAGGCCTGACATTGTTAATGCTGAAGAAAGTGTGGTATTTTATTAAATTCAGACTAATTAATCTGAGTGTTTCCTTCTTAGCCAGCCAGGCCTTTGAGCAAGGTCCATCAAACCTCTTATCTGTAAACCAAGTATGCCACTTCACAAAAGGTGGAGATAGTTTTTGGTAGCACTTTCACTGCCTTGGATTTTATTCTTTCATTTCTCTCAGGCTGTGTCTTACACAAAGGATTAATATAAGTGCGACTTTAAAGTATGCTCCATCCCACGGGCTGCTCCTTTCCCTGCTGCTTTGACGGATGCGATCTAAGCCTGCTGCACCCCAGGCTTGGAGCCCTCACTGGGGCCCTTGTGAAGACCTGAGGAAATGTGTCTCCTGATGCTCTGCTGCCCGTTCAGTCCTGCCAGGGTCTTCCTCTTGGCTCCTGCTCTGCTGCACTCTAGACCTTGGCTGAAGTCCATACCTGAGTGTGTGCTATCCAGAGAAGACGGAACTTGAGATTAGCTTCGAATCTACACTATGGTGCCTGCACAAGTGCGCACAAATGGCAAACAGGGTTGATATTTCTCACAAGTCCCTGCCCAAAGTTGTTCCTCTTAAAATAGTGATGAAATCAGGGAATGGTACATGTCCTGAGACCTTCAGTCTTGTATTGGTGTGCTTTCTGCAAAAGCAGCAAGGGAAAGCCCAGTGGTACAGTGTCCTTCCTGCTTATTTCTTTCATGCGCTGCAGGAGGGATCCCCAGTTCCTAATAAAATTCTTAACATGATTGATTTTAAAGAGCTGTGAGTCTCTGTGTCTAACCATGGGGAAGAGCTGAGCCAAAGCTTTAATGGCAATATTTTGAAGGCTTTTCTCATGAAGATCCAGGTAAAAGGATTTTCATCAGGCTATGGGTCTGTATTATGCATATATTTAAGATGCAACAGCTCAGCTAAAAAGCATGAACTTCTAGAATTTCTTTGTGACACCTTCACAAAAGCTTCACCAGCATCTGTTTGCCCCATTTTTGGGCTGGTTCTTAAGGTTTTACCCATAACATTCTTCAGTAACAGATGCCAAGACATCTCCTGAGATATTTTCTGAATAGGAACTTCCATCTGGCACTGTATCCTTAGAAGCTGTGACTTGGCTTCTTTGTCTGCAGGGTGGTTAATCCTAATGAGGCAAGCACAGCAATTTGCTGAGCAGAGATATATGCTTATCAGATCCTATTACTGAGCTGATTCTCTTTTATAATTATTTATTCTGACTTCAGTAGATGAAGCAATGTGAAAACACTTAAACCCAGGGCTTTCATCATGAAGACACAATCTCACACTCCTGTGAACAACTGAAAGCTGCCTATATGGAAGCGGCTAACTATACTGGTATAGCTGTCCCAGTATACCCTGACAGTCAAACTTCCCACTCTCCTCTTATCTCAAGATAAATGTCCTGATTTAAATTATGTTGAGATGAGCTCCATAGAAAATAAGTATTTTTTTTTTACAGGGACAGCAGTGTCCACAGAGGGAGAATTTTACTGGCGTAGCTAAACTAGTATAATTATACTGGCATAATTATGCTGGTAATTTTCCCTGTGTATACAAGCTATGAGTCTCAAATTGTGCTTCACTGGCAGAAGAGCCTCCTTTGTTGGAGAGATTCTTTAGATCTGAATCAGGTCATTAATAAGTGCTTCAGCACTCAAGTCAATGCCTCACATTTTATAATGAGTTTTACTCTTTGCCTCCCAGAGAATTCCAACTGTTTTATGCTTGTAACAGACTCTACGTGAAACCTCACCCTATGGTGAGGGAAAGCCAGCACAGGGGAGAAGTGTAGCAGTTACTTCCCATCAGCATCATCAGTGGTTACAAGGCCTTGAGGAGAGAGAGCTCAAATACCACGAAATAGCAGCAGACTGCCACATGTGTGGGTTTGTTTCTTTGTCTTTCTATTTCTTCTGTTTTATATTTCCATAGCCTGTTTTTCTCCCTGCTAACAAGATTTCTGTTCAGAGGGGGACTCAGTGTATGCCTTGTAATGCATATGAAAGTAAAAGCTGGGCATGATGGTTTCTGAGAAGACATGAAAGCTCATAAAGTAACCATGTGAGATGGCTTAAGTAATTTGAACAGAAATATCTTCAATGACAATGAGTCATCAGGACAAAGATGGGCTGCCTCATGTGAAACAGAACCATGTCAAGTGGATGAGGCTGTAATACAGCCAGAGCCCTTGCTAAATATAGCCATACACACTTATCAGTTGAACTGGAAGTATGCAGAACAGCAAAATAAATGACTTAAATAATCATTAGACAATAGAAAGCTAAATAAATATGGTAATTATATTTTCTATAAATAGCAAAGTAAACTCACCAATCAGTGGGTTTTCTTTATTAGTAATTATTGCAGAATGAAATGAATGAGAAATTATGATAGGTTTTACAGAATTACAGAGAAACTGATTGGAGCTAATTGGGACCAGCATCCCTCTTATACAGGACTACTGCCAACACCTGCTGTCAGCTGTGGCTTTGTCTAGGCAAGTTGTGAAAATCCCTACAGATGGTGATTTTGCAGCATCTCTGGGTACCTCCTCTACTGTTATCCTCCAAGTAAAGCTTTTCCTTATGTCCAAACTGAACCTCCCCAGACACATCTTGTGACCACTGCTCATCATTCACTTCATGGTCTCCCCTTCACCGGACAAAACAGCTTCTTGAATGCAAAGTCATCTGTCTTCTGGACCATTTTGGTAGCTCTCTGCTGGGTCAGCTCCAGTTTCTGCATATCTCTCTTAACTGGGGAGTTGGAGCATCCACAGTGGGACATAGTATTCCAGGTGTGCAGAGGGGGATTGCAATTTGATCTGCTGGACACACTCCTCCTATTGCTGCTCAGGATCTGGTTTGTCTTATGCACAGGGAGACCTTCCTGTTGGCTCCTATTCAGCCTGGTGTCGACTTGTCCTTTCCACCAGGCTTCTCCCCAGCAGCCATTCTTTGGATGCCTGGGGTTGGCCCAGACAAGTGCAGAACACCACACTTCATTGATATTCATAACATTTTTTGTTATCCCTGTCTTCAGGTTTATCAAGGACCAGTTTGAGTGAGGCTCTGCCTTTTAGTGTGTCAACCACTCCTAATTTCCTAGCATCTTCAAAATTGCTGAGGATTATTCTATTTTATTATTCAGGTCATGGATACTGTTTGTTACTGGCCAACATCTGGTTGATGGCTACCAATCGAGACACTGGTTGGTAGACTTGGAGATCAACAGTCCAGGCAGCTTTCATGACATCTGGTGGACTACAAATCCTCAGCTTCCAGATGAAAGGACTATGGAGATGAGTCAGAAGCCTTAGTGAAATCAAGTATACTTTATCCAATACTCTCCCATCATGAAAAGGAGAAGACATTTCATCCCTGGAGGCAATCAGGTCAGCCAGGCATGATCTGCCCTGGGTAAACCCACATTAAATGTTGCACTTAGGACTTGTATCAACAAGACCACACTTATTTTGCAGTATAAGAGAAACCAGTGTGTCCACTAGATAGGTGAAATTCTCTGTTGGCCAGTCTTCCCAGCTACGTATTCTGACACTACAGCCCAGGCTCAGAGCCTCCACTGTGGCTCTTGAGGAGAGCCAAGGACAAGGTTTCCTGGTGCACTGTTGCCCTCTATGCTTAGTCCTGCCAGGTTTCCCGTCTTGGCTTTTGCTCTACTGCACTCTAAACCTTGGCTTGTATCCACATGGAATATGTGCTTACCTACCCAAACAGATCAGGAGAAGAGTTAAAATTTGAGATTAGACTCAAATCCACACTACAGTGCCTGCATAATTGCACCCACAGAGGGCAAATGAAGTTGACATTTCTCACAAGTCCTTGCCAGGTGTGCTCCCAGTTGGGGTTCTGCAGCCTAAGCCCACCAGGCAAACAGCTTGGGAGCTTGTTTTGGTTGCAATTCCTCTCTGTCCTGGCTGGTCAGAGTTTTAGCAGTGCTCACTCTTAGATTCCGAGCTGGGCAAGCCATGAACCACAGGCAGGGTCTCTGTCTTCTTCTACCATTAGGATCTACTAGAACACTGTACATTGTAAGGACAGTACATTTCTTTCAAACTCAGCAAAATCAAACTGACTCTCTCTCAGCGTATGTCATACAGGATTATTAGATTTAAGTAGACATTGGTCTTGATTCCATAGATACTCCTGTGTTATACATAATAATAACAACACATCTGTGCCCTGAAATTCTTTCTCTCTTGTTTTTCCAAGAAGGATGTTAACACATGTGGCTAAATAGACTTCCCAGTCCTTTAGGTTTTACAGCCATACCGTCCCCACAATTCTTAGTTCATAAATTCCAGCATTGTTTTCTCAGGGAATTCCATTCTAAAGGGCGTCAAAATTCTTTGTGACTATTTATGCTACTGTTTTGTCTTTCAAGTAAGACTCCATACATAGAGCTGATAAAAAAATGGATAAAAAAATCTCTACTAGGTGTCAACTTTGCCTCATTTTCCCAGTATACACTGGATGAGGAGAATGGACTGCATCCTTTAAGGGTTACCTACTAGGGAGGCATAAAGACTTTTAATTTAGCTAGTAAATTGTCTTCCAAAGTTTATTTTTTATGCTGTGATGAGGAAAGCCATTGCACACAGTAGAATGCTTTTTTTGCTCTCTCCATTCAGCCTGTGAAATCTGGCTTTCTCTAATGCTCTTTGTGATACAGAAGGCTAAACAGTCTGTTTAGACCAGCTCCAAAATGCAATTCCCACTGGTCTTAAAACTGCAGGAGGTGTGGCAGTACTTTAGTTAATCTGCCTGCCATTACCTGAGCCAAGTTTGCAGCATCTGTACTTATTAATGAAATAAGACTGTGTGAAAAACATAGCAATTGATCTTTTCCAGGGTTAGGAACAGTGTTAGAGCATCATAAGCCTCTGTAATAATGAGAGTATAGTTCCATTACCAAACCTAACTCTAAACCTTTCCAATAAAGGAGATGCCAGTTCTTCCATAATATTTAACAGTAGATTATGGCTCATGCACTGGATCTTTTAAAGGCTTGATCATGTTCTCACAAAGGGCAGTGTTGTGCCTTTCTTCCTCATGAGGGTTCTTCACATCATTTTCACAACTTGCAAAACTGCATCTGTTCATCTCAGAGCTGCCCAGAGTTTGCACTTTGCAGACACATTGTGTTGGTTATGGAAGCAGCCAGAAGTGATGCACTGAGCCAGTCTGCGCTGGGGAGTACCAGGGCACTACCCCAGGTCATGGGCAGGAGACCACGTATCCCATAGATCACCACTTGGACCAACTTAGCCCTCTTTTAAAAGCATCCTGCCTAATTTTCCTGTGGAAACCTTTTTAAGAGGAGCATTTTTAATTCAGATTAAGTCAGATGAGGTTAGAAAGAAAGTTAAATTGTTCTGGGAAATAAAAATTCTCCAACTTTGTCCTTTTATGTATCATTTGTCACTATTTGCTCCTGTAACCATGTTTTAAAAGGGAAGGAAAGGAAAAAAAGAGAGTTAAGAAGAAACAGCTCCCTCAGAAGCCTGTGTGACTTGTTAGCCATACACAACATGCTTTCAAAATGCACAAAATTGAGCATGTGCCCATACATGTGTGTGTGTGTACAACACTTTTACTGAGTATTAAATAAGAGGAGAGAAAAATACACCGTTGGTGAAGCTGCTGCCTGTATTTATCAAACAGTGTAAATCTTGTTACCCAGAGGTTTAAATGTTTGTTTCAAGTACCCATAGAACAATCCATTTCAACAGCCACAGACTGCATTTGAGCTCTCGCTCTTCCTGTAGATCCAAGCTGACCTCTCTCCTTTTCTGTTGATGTTTGCAGGCAACTATCAAAAAAGATTAAACAGACTAATACTGTCAGAGCAGTGTAGCTGCACAGAATTTCTCTTGTCAGCTTAACAGAATGTGTTGACTGTGAATTTGCTTTGTAATGCTACAAGTTCACTTGATATTTCTATCCAGGATAATGATGTCCTGCCAGATCAACTGTGATGGAGGAAAAAGTGTCCTTTGCCCTTCCAAAGCTTGTGATGGAACAAGAGTTAGGCAAAAATAATTAGCTAATATTTGTCTAGGGGCTTATCTGCACAGAGAAGCCAGGCA
This sequence comes from Machaerirhynchus nigripectus, assembly GCA_013397975.1. NCBI lineage: Eukaryota > Metazoa > Chordata > Aves > Passeriformes > Dicruridae > Machaerirhynchus > Machaerirhynchus nigripectus. The sequence goes on from VZRQ01000373.1 coordinate 161,803, forward strand.
AAAGGGATCTCGTGCTTCTAGGAAAAAATTGCCAGAGAATAAAAGAAGGTTTCAAGGCCAGAATTGAATGAAATGTTCTCAACTCTTCAAAAAATAAAATGTCATGGGAATCTGTTGATTTTGACAAAAGCAAAATGCTACACAAGAGAAAAGAGTAATTTCTAATTTTTCATTTTACTTCAGTACCTCCAAAACTGTTCCTCAATTCCTTCAATGTCAGAATGTTAAACTTAAGAGGTTATAAGTTATTTAATTATGTTTACATATTTTTGTTAACATAAACAAATAACTGCATAGAACCATATATTATACTTCATATATATTTATTTTTATATATATATACATATATATACACATATATTAGCCTTACACATGTTATAAATGAGAAGTTTAGTGGCTTTTGTAGCCATGCCTCATAGCCCTGCAGCCCTCCCATGCCCAGAGATGTCCCTCTGTAGAAGCTACAGCATCCTGGAACGGCCAGAGAGAAGACTGCTACTACCAGAAAAATTGTTTCATATTATAGACTGCTTCTGGCCCATTTACAAGAAAAGTACCAGTTAATCAGCAACCCAAAATGTGGGTGGATTCTCCCAGCAGGTTCCCCAGCCCTTTTCTGCCTTAGCATTCACAGTCTGAAGATACAAAAAGGGGAAGATAAGAGGGATGAGACGACTCAATCAGGATGGCAGATCAGTGGGACAGTCTGGGCTAAAACTCAGGTCTCTGGTAATCTATACTGCCTCTTAGTGATGCAGGGCTGCCTTTCATCATACCTGTTGACTGTAAAGCCTCAAGCCTGTTGTGCAGGTATGCTACTGGTATGGAGCTGCAATGCACGTACATAATTATTTCCTTTAGATATGGTGTTAATGACCTTTGCCCATTGAGTTCTACACAATTCTGGATTTTGGAGAGGAAATTTTGCAACATTGAGCCTGAGGCTTCTTAACTAAACTTGATTCTCATTTGGTTTGTTCCTCAAGAGATACTTGCAGGACTCATCCTGAAAAAGTGGGAGTTCAAGGTGACTTTAAGATGAAAATAGACAACATAATCATCATCTTGGAAGCAAATGACTGAGGTTAACCAATATTCTCATTGTGAGGGTGATAAGGTTAATAGTTATCCCCTGCACTTCGCTTCTTTTTGAAGTGGCAAGGAAGGTCCCAAACAGACTTTTTCAAGATCATGACAGTAACAACTCACTGAGTACTTAGCATGTTTCATTAATATCTTGATCTAGATATTAGTATGTATTTTCCCTAGATAGAAACACAGTAATCCTTCAGGCTGTGCTATCCAGTATTATGCCCCCTAATATTTAACTTATTCCTCTTAAATAATGCAGGAGAGCAATTAAATTTTTTAGAATAAATTTATTTTGCCACTTTTCAAAATGTAAAATTCAAATTTGATGTATTTTCAGAGCCAGAATCAGAGTGGTTTCATTTGCAAATCACTAAGGAGACTGAGAGGGCCAAGTATTTAATTTATGCAAATCACCCTGAGAAGTTCATCTTCACCTGTAGTGTACCTTTTATTTTATTTTTTCCAAGCCTAATAGTGAATTCTCAGCAAACCCTGCTAGGGTTTGGCTTCCGAACTTCTGAACTTCAATCTCTTCATAGTGGCCAACCAGTGAAAATGGTCAATAGCTATTGCACACAGTAAGGGGATCTAAAACTTGTCTCCAGTTTTGTAGATCTATAACTCAGAAAGGACATAACTGAAATCTACAGTCCTAGCAGTAAAAGGCAACTATACAGGTTCTGAATCTAACACAGATTCAGAATTTCATTTTTGCTATTTATGAATTAATATTTTCTTGTTTCAAGTAGGAAAGCCTTATTGTACTGAGCAATTCCATGTTGTCTCATTGTAAATATTTCCAATATACAGTCCATCTGAACTACAATTATTAATCCCATTCACAACCAGCAGGGAAATACAGATATTAGTAGGTGATTCAGATAAATGTCTAAAAAAGATGAACCTCACACTCTGTAATTGCCAGGTTTTTTCCCAATATTTATAAAAGGATCTTAGGGAACTCACTCAGATGTAGACACCCACATTATAGATGGCTCACTTTAGTTGAGAGAAGTTACATTTCTTTTCAGAAGAAAACAGATCTGCTTTTTCCCTGCCTACTGGACAGAAGAATAAGATGGCTATTTCTCCTCTACATGATTGCTTCTGGAGACAACAGAGAAGAACCTTTGAGTTGAGCACTCAGAGAAGAGGGAAGAAAGGAGGTAGGACAGGAAAATTTAAATATTCCATTATATGCTGGGGTCCTTTCTTCTGCCTGCCTGACTTTTTGCTGAGCAACATGGAGTCCTGCTGCTCTGGAAAGCAAACAGAGGTGAAAGCCAGACAGAGGATAAAGTTGTGCTATGTTATAATTGTGCAAAGAGGTGGTTAGACACATCCAAAAGGATGTATGACACATCAGCATTAAATTTTAAATGTAACTTTTGTTTTGCAACATATAATGACAATTTTAAAATTTTTAATCTCTATTTTGTATAGCTACAAGTATCGGAACTTTGAGGTTTCACAAAAAAATGGAAAACCTTCTGTTCAGCTCCACTTGTCTTGTGCAAGGTGATTTCATTATGATTTCAGGTATGTCACAGCTGAGGAATAACTTCTTACTAGTGTACATGTGTAGGAAGAGAATGTTATTGGTGTACTCCTACTGCAAGCAAAACAATTTGAACATATTAGCTTCAACTGTAGCTGCTTTTTAAATTGCTTTTGTCATCTAGAAGGTCAATGTAGAAGGAGATTTTACAGAAAAGAGTAAAAAAGGGGGCAATAAAAGGGTACTGAAAGCAAAGAGGAAGAAGAAATATATCCAGGTGGTTTTGTATTGGAAGTGAAGCACTGTCAACAATTGCAGCTGAGCAAAATAGACAATGAAAGGGATTAGGGAATATAAGAGAACAGACTGTTAGCTGCAACCTCAAAGTGATGGAATGGAAGGACAATTCAGTAAGATGATAAGAATGAAAGGATGAAACTCTTTAATGCAATACTTTAATGAGGCATTGCAATAAATAAATGTTGGAGCTCTACAAAGATCAGCTGCCTCCTACCTCCCACTTTTAATACTCAAATATAAAATTCAGATCCTCAGGGCAGCTGCACTGTTACCAACCAAATCTGGAAGTGTCTACAGCCTCCAGGTACCTAATCTGAGGTTTTGCTGTGAAAACCCAAGAAGCTGTTTGAAAAGAGACTTGAAGAAGGGCATCCTCAGAACCTCATAAGCCATGGATTTCTTTGTTTGTTTCCCAGAAAACTCACAAAGTGTTTCCTGCAGGTCTCTCTTGATGGTCACAGTCTAGTGATCATTCTCAGCACATGACCTCAGCTAATGTGACCTCAGAGTAGCTAAAGTTGCTCGTGTTCTTCTTTGTACTAAATACCTGAATGTGAACTGGATCTGGAAAGTGAAGTCTCATTTCCTTTTCCCTAATTCACTGACCTAAACTGTGACCCAGAGATCCATTCCTTCTCTCATCTATTTTATCTCCTTTCTCTTCTCTCCGCCTTCCAACGAACAAATGACTTTAATTACTTTCCTTTCCAACTGTGTGTGTGGAATAACCATGCTAAGATCCCTGTCAGCCTCATCCTGAGGGCATCTTACTGACCGGACGTGGGAAAGGCAAAGGCAAGTCCTATCAGAGAGGTGCAATGGTGGGAAGGTGGGATGGGTAAGCATCAAATCTTCTAGGGAACTGAATGTTTTTCCTGAGTAGTTTAATGGGGTACTGAGTAGCCTGACTTGGCTGTTTTTGTTTTTAGAGGACTGTGTTTATTTGGGCAATACATATGTTTGGCCTTCCAAGGACAAACAGACCATTGGAGATGGTGAACAGTCTGTGTGCACATGGCCTTTTCTAATGGACTGTGGTGGAGTGATCTGGCAGTTTTGCCACTTTGAGGGTTCTTTGCTCTCTAGGTCACTGGCACAAAGAGTATTTTTAATGTCAACATAGAACAAAGTTCCCTGTGATCAGCTGCCTGTTTACTGCAAACTCACCTACGGCTGTAGCCTGTTTAGAAGTAGAAGAAACTCCAGTACAGCAGGACAGTGAACTCTATGGAGCAAAAGTCTGTAACAAGCCTTCTCCCAGACAGAAACAATCGGTTTATCCACATAAAATTCTCTTTCTGCCAGGTTCCTAGGCACCCTGACTACTGGGTCCCCATATTTCTTGATCATCAAGGAGAAGACTATTTAGACTTTCTTTTTATTATGCAAACAAACACTATCTTCCTCACAAATATCTGCAACATCCGGGGTGGCTTCTCACACAACTCTGCACTGTTAACTAATTTGTGTTTCACTAATGCACACACTGAATATAAAAAATCAAGAAATAAACGACCTGCCTTTTCTCTTAAGTGTGTCTCCTGTTGGTTAAGCTTTCCACTGTCGGGCCTTTCACTGCTTGTGTTCTGTTTGAGGAAGCAGCTAAACCAGTGCAGCTCTTTCAGTGCCTCACAGCAGTACATTTTGTGTAATTTTCACATGATTTTGCTGGTTCTTCTCTTTACTCTCAATAAGCTTTTTTTAAGTATGCTTTTTAAAGTAGACATTAAAGATAGATAGTGTAGTCTGGCAAAATCCCTTTCATACTCCACTGCTCATGCAATAAATTTTCTTATTTTTTTGCTAATCTGTGAACTTCTTCTTATTATGATACAATTTCAAACTCTTCCTGTCAAATACTGAATCAGATTCTGTTGTCTATAGTTCAGAAATTTCCTTTCTCTTCATTGCAGCAGAAATTTTATCCATAAGAACCAGCCAAAGTATTTATAGCAAATAATTAATCACATTAGATTCATTCTGTCTCTATTTGTTGTGCCTTTGTTTACAGCTTTGGAACTGTTTGTTGCATATATTATGCATGAATATTTCAATCCATTTGCTGTGCACAGGCTACTTGTGCCAACTGTGTCTCTGGCTGTTCAGTTCTCTTGTTCAATCTGCTTGGCATTTTAAAATGAAAAATAGACCTTGTCATGGGACTGCATGCTGAATCAGACAGACCTTTGCTCTGATCTGCTCTAATCATTCTTTTATTTGTGCATATTTATACCTCAGAAAAAGGAAAAAAAAAAATCAGAAGTAAAACTTGTGATATTGGGTTGCTCCAAGGAATCTACAACAGTTAAAGAAAAAATGTTGATACACCCAAAATTTTCAATGTCCGAATGGAACATTTCTTTCTGTTCTTTGCAACACAGTTTTTCACTTCAAAACTCCAGTAAACGAAAATTAACTGATTTTTAAAGGAAATCAATAATTATGAAAATTTTGAAGATTTTTGGTTTCTGTCGTGTTTTAGGGCAGGTATATACCATACAACTCCAGCTCCATTCCAGAGACATGACTGGTTTTTGGAGTCTTGTTGTTTTGTTTGTATGGCCAAAGTTACTAGATGCAATAGATGAGAAACAAACTTCAACATTAGCTCTTATGCGATAATAAACTTGATGTCCCATGGACATAAGAAAATATTCCTGAGAACTTTCATGGAAGAAGTGAAAAGTATTAAAATTTAGTAATTTTCAATGTTTTTCTGAAAGTGGAAATAAATAAATTAAATGAATACTTATTTTTTAAAGCATTTTCCAGTTCTAGTGTCTTTGTTTATATTAGGGAAAATCTTAAGGCCACTGTCAGAGGTGTGAGATTTTTTCTAAAGGTAAAATGCTGCTTTCAAAGTATCATGATCAACACCTGGGCCTGTCTCCTGCTGTCTGGCCTTGTGCAGATCACCTAAGCTGTGTAGCTCACACTCTGTGTAGACAGTGGGTTAAAAAAATTTCTATCTTCTACTCTTTTTCTCTTTTTTTTTGCTCTACTCCCTTCTATGAGAAGGAAAGCTCAGATTTATCTTACCTATCTTTCAGCAATTCTGGTGTCTGCAGTATTTATGTATAGCCAAGGCAGAGAATCACTTCCAGAGGGCAAGTGGCTGACAAACGTCTGAAGCATCCTACATAGTGTCCCATTGTTTATGGGAGAAGCATCAGGGGATTTTGGTCCTAAATTAGATTTCTCAGGTAAATGTCTCAAATTAGGTCAGCTGAATCCAGGCTGGACTGTCTTTCATTAATAAACACTACTTTTCACAGAGAATCCTGATACAGGAGCTGCAAGTAAAATATGAATACCGACAAAATAATAATAATGCTTGTATCCAGCAAATGACAAAGTTGATGACCAAAGTTCTGAGATGTTTTTCCCTTTTTTAATAGCATCTGAACAAAGACAACAGTACAGGTTCCTTTACTATCGGGACCTAATCTTTAAAGTACATCAAAGTTACTTAAGTAAAGACTAAAATGTCAATTTGACTGGAGTCAAAGTCAAATAGACTCAGCCAAAAGGTTATTGTCCATTTGTGTTTTTAAAATGCCCTGTTCTTGGAACCGGAAGGGAAAATTATCGGGAAGGCTTCCCCAGGTGACAACAGTTTGTCAACTCTTTCCTGCCTTTTTTAGGATCTAAATCTTATCTTTTACAAATGAGGCTTTCAAAGTTCAAAGAACTGCTCTTCAAAATTCTGTGAAGTCAGGTCACCTTATCAGCACTCTCCTGTTTGAACCACTCTTACATGGTTTACTGTAAAGGCTGAACATGCAGGTTCAGAGCACTTGATTTATTTCTCTGTCCCTGCCTGCCCTGGGCTTGCAGGACTGTACAATAAAAGAGGATGATGGCAGAGCTCTTTTCCAGCAAATGAGAGTGTCCCTGTTAGGACATTATTCTCTTGCAAATATTTACTCCACTTTTGACCAAAAACTAAAAACAAAGGTTCCAACTGTGCAGGCTGAACTGGGCAGAGGACACCCTGAGTTATCAGCATGTGTGTATTTCTGGGAGCCAGGACATTGCAATGATTTACTTCTGATTTCTGGCAAAGTGGGCGCATTTTTAGTCCAAAATTGGACTCGAAAGCTCAGTTTCTCTCCTTGTCTTAAGAAATAGGTGATTTTCCTTTCTGTTTACTTAGGGTGAGGGCAGTTTCTTTTCGCACTATGGAAAACAAGCACAGCTCCAGTCTCATCCCAGACTGTCTCTCAGTGGTGGATGACAAACCCATGTTGGATCATCAGCTGTGAGAGAGACCTCCCCATCCTGCAGGCATTTACATCTTTGAGGTTACAAGTCCCACAGCTATATGTGAACATACATAAGAACATAAGAAAAACACATGCATACATAAGAAATCTTAGCAAGGCAAAGGATGTTTGAGTTCTTGTTTAAGTTTGGCCCAGTATCAAAGAGTTTAAGAAAATGCAAATGAAGGAAATCCATAATCAAACCTAAGCCCCAGGCTCCTGAAATCTTTGAGCTGAAGTTCTCAATCTTCACATAAGGACTTGGATATTTCCTATCTAAAATCAAATTGCTCTGGTCAAATCCCTCCCACTCCACCTGTCTAGACAAGGCCCGCAGAGCACAAATTCACTCTGTCCTACACAAAATTACTGTCCTGTTCTTTTCCATACACACACCAGCCTGCACCTAAATTCTCTGCCATAACAGCCAGGTCATTTCCCCTTGCTATTTTCAAAGTCTGTATGTCAATACAGGGAGGCACTCATGATGCAGGTGGGTAGAAGAGAGAAAACAGTGTGACTGAAATGGAGTTCCCCTCAGCAGGATCCAGTCTCCACCTTTATCATAAATTGATCTACTGGTCTTGACTGAGTATCATTGTCTGGGTCTTGGAGTCCAATAAATAAGGAATAAAAATAGTCTTCTTATCCTTTTTCCAACATTTCTGTTCATGTTTTAAGTTTTGAGGGTTGAAGATCGCCTTGATGAAATGGCATTTGGATGGGAGAAACCAAAATCTAAATATTTCAGTGACAGAAAGGTGATTTGTCAGAGCTGTTTGGATGTTTGCTCAATCCTTCCTAATTATTTTTTTCTGAGGTAATGCAAGAGTAAGAGGATGCAATTTTATGATATTTGAATAAGGGTCTGTTGGCCTTAAAAAATGATGGCTTTATGTGCAAATTGACATAATTTCAGTGCCTACTTATCTCTGTTTTTCTCTCAAACTAGGTATTGAAATAGTCTTTCTGTGTATTAAGAGAATTCTGTTTACTGGAAACCTAAGGTACTGTTTTCCAGAAAGAAACAACTTTTAAACAAAAATGGTATATGAGAAAGGACTTGACCTCTGCACAAATATCCTTGTCTCCATCTAGCTTCAATAAAGCTGGTGGAAAGCTTCTAAGGAGAGCTGAGTTGGATGCTCTTGTGTGTAAACCAAGATATATGGCCTCATAACTTTTTCTCAGCATGTCTTATTTATTCAGTGAATTCCATTGTCTCTTTCCACAGGGACCCTTGCAATCTCCTCTGTCAATAATGCCAGTCATCAAATCCCAATGGCCAAATTGCCACAACCATAATTGTCACCTCCTTTTTGCTTTGCTGTGTTTCCTCACCTGCCAGCATCAATATATTTAAGACATAGCCTATAAAAACAACCAGGTAGCATGCAGAGAATAACCAAGTACTCCTTCTGCTTCTCTTGTTTTCACTTCTGTTCTCTCTTTTTTATCATCCCAGGGGTGAATTATAGAATAGTTTGGATTGGAAGGAACCTCAAAGATCGTCTCATTCCAACCCCCCTGCCATGGGCAGGGACAGTTTTCACTAGATCAGTGTAGCGGGTTCAGTACCAGGCAGGAACACCAATTAGGTGTAGTGGTTTTGTTTGCATCTCTTTCCTTCTGTGAGACAAGGGATTTGGAGAAACGCAAAGCAGGCTTAAAACGTTAAAGAATATGAAAACGTGTATTAACAGAATCAAAAGTAGAAAAGAAATAATAAGAAATTAAAGCAAAATCCCCTTTTCTTCCAGCACCTCCCCCTTTTACACAACTAGCACAAAGTATAACAAACCATGATTTTGGTCAGTATTACAGTTCTTAAAAGTCTCTCCCACATTTAAGGAAGAAAGGTTTCTTTTGCTTCACGTGGTTTCCAAACTGCCAAAAAGCAACAGACCCACCTGGAATTCTGCTGTCGTGAAAAACCTCTCTCCCATGAATCTTGCAGTCTTTCTACACTGCTAATCACGGGCCACACATGGGGTGTTTCTTTTTTACGGATAAGCAAATTCCAGCCTAAAAAGCAGCGGCTCTCTTCTTCACAAAGTCTCTAAAAGTCTCTTACAGCTTCTAGGTGACCTGGCATGGCCACTTTTCTTTTTTCGCAGGCTGTACACAGAATTCTCATTCCCCATGTGTTTTTAGATGGATTAAAGAGGAAAGAACACTTTGTGATATTACAGTTTTTATCATGGCCTGCAAGAAGTATTTTTAAGCTTCGCACTGGGCGCGACTCCGCCCTCTTTTCCCATCACCATTTTCAGCTTCGTCTCACATGACTCACTTTTTTTCTGACCTTGAAGCCTCTGTGTTGAAGAACTCATTTGCTTCAGCTTTAAGTTGGAGAAAAGCCTCTTTCCCTTTATGTGGCTGGCTGGTTGGTGGTTTTTTCCCAGTTTGATATAGGCTGTGTTGGTTGCAGAAAGCTCTATCGGCCCCCGCCGGGGCTGCGTGGGGCCGCGTGGAGGGGGAGGGAGCTCGCCAGTCCTTAGAAGCCGTGCCAGGTGGTCTCAGCTACGCAGCAGCTTATGGTTGTNGCTACGGAGCAGCTGATGGTTGTTTCTTAAGCGGTCTGTGGTCTGAGGGGGTTCTCCTGCAGCCACCCAGGGCCGCTCCAAGAGACGGAGCCTGAGGCCCATTTTTTCCCCCATTCCTGCAGGAGGGCTCAAACAGAAAAGGGAAGTTCCCACATCTCCATGCAGTTTAAATACGTAAATTTCGAGAAGCATTATTGGTCTAAAAGACTGTCCATCAACTCAGGTTCAACCCACCACAGTCAGGTTGCTCAAAGCCCCATCCAACCTGGCCTTGAACACTTCTGGAGGTGGGGCATCCATAACTTCTCTGGGGAACCTGTGCTGATGTCTCACAACCCCAATAGTGAAGAATTTCTTCCTTGTATCTAACCCTACTCTATGTTTAAAGCCATTACCTCTTGTTCTATCACTACATGCCCTTCTATAACAAGCCCCTCTCCATATCTCTTATAAGACCCCTTTAGGTACTGGAAGGCTGCTCTCAAGTCTCCCTGGAACATTCTCTTCTCCAGGCTGAAAAGCCCCAACCCTCTCAGCACTCTCCTCTCTATATAGGAGAGATGCTCCAGCCCTTTGACCATCTTTGTGACCCTCCTCTTAAATCGCTCCAGCAGGTCCAACATCCTTCTTATGTTGGGGACTCCAGAGATGGATGGCAGTACTTCAGGTAAATTCTCATGAGTCCTCTCTCGACCTGCTAGCCACACTTCTTTTGATGCAGCCCAGGACATTGTTGGCTTTTTGGGTTGCAAGCGCACACTGTCGGATGATGTTGAACTTCTAGCCAACCAGCACCCCTAATTCCTTCTGCCCAGGGCTGCTCTTGACCCATTGTCCATCCAGCCAGTATTAGAAGCTAGGTGTAATTGAAATGAAGTGGAATCCAGCACATACTGCCAGTCCTTCAGGCAAAGAATTGCTTTTTTTGTTGAAGTGCCCAGCATATTCTGAAGGAAGGGTTTAGAATAATGACTATTGATGTTGTTACCACACAGGGGAAGACAAATTGTTATCTGTGTCTTGCAGTTATTTTTTTCTACATTGCAAACAAAAGCAAGGAATGTGTATGTACATTGTGTGGTACAATAACTGCACGATCAATTACTCATGTCTTGCGTTTCAAATGATAGACAATTGTTGCACACCCACTCCGTTGTGTCTGATTGCTTAATTCATTTACTTAATTCATTTAGGCAGAAGAGTCCTTGGTGGTTCCAGCTGTCTGGCTTTCTAGGCTAGAACTGTGGGCAATCAATTAGCTCCACCAGTCTGAAAAGCAGAAATGCATGCATGCAGCCTTCCAACCCTACTTATAAGGGTAGTGTAAGCCATTTGTTATAGAATACAACTCCCAACCAGACCATTCTGATCTCTTTCCAAAATGATACTTCTTTCTAGGAGTCTTAGAGTTGTTTCTCAATAATCTGTAATAAATTGTATTGAGTTGTTCCTCAATAATCTGTAATAAGTTTCTCCATAATCTGTACACTGTCTCTGTTCTCCCAAAGCCCTGACGGGATGTAGCCTGGGGAAGGGCCCGTGCCAGGGCAGGGAGACCCTTAGCCAAGGTTAATTCAGTGCAGAAGGAAAGTGATGGAAAGTCTGGAGAGCAGGCTTATACCTAATAACAATTTTAGTCATTACATCACAACAGGCTTGAGTCAGCTGCAAGGCAGTGTCACAATGGGTCCTGACATTGCTTTTGCTGACAAGGAAACCCTGGTAGAACCTCCTGCAAGTTTTCTTTGCCGCAGTCTATCTGTACACACCACAGGTTGGGGAGTGGGTGCTAAATTTATCTCACTCCATCATAATCACATAACTGAAACACTTCCTTTAAGTGCCTGACTGACTTGATTTGGGGCTTGATGATCCCAGTGTACAGTAGGAGAAGACAGTTCCGGGAATTTAGGTACCTACAGGGGGTGTCATCGTAGGTGTGAGCTATCCTGCCCTTTGGAAATGCCTATCTGTCTCCACTGATTATAAGAGGACCTACAATCTAAGTAGAGTTGAATCTGGGCTACCTCTTGAAAACAGGAATGGAAGGCCATTTGGGACATACTTCCAACAAAGGGGACCTTATGTACATCTCTTTATAGCCTTGACTGATTCATAACAACTTAGCCCCAGCAGATATAGGACTGTGTATTCAAGAAAAAAAAAAGAATTTGAAAGTGTCAGCATTTCCACAGAGTTTCTGGCTGCCTTATGGGAATGAGTTCTACAATATCAACTCTGTATTGCAGACATTCATTGCATGAAACTTTACAATTTCAGCAAGAGATTTGGCATAACAGCGTCACAGTCCTCAGACATTGTGACAAGGTAATACCTCCCACTTTGAAGAGAAAAGCCTCAGATCCTTTGTGATATTTATTGGAGATTAATGCTTCAGAATTTCTGTAGCAGTGGGAGACCAATATCCCATGGCAATGCTTTACTTGATCAGCCCAATCTCTTCAAGTGTGTGTATTTGATAATCTTTTTTGATTTGAGTTGCTAACAGCCCATGGCTGTGTGGAGAACACCTTACAATTATCCAGCACCTTTCATCTGGATGCCTTAGGGCTTTGCACACATTAATAGTTATATTAATAATTAATTGTATTAATAGTAATGCCTCTTCCTTTATCAGTGTGGGAATTGAGATTCAAAAAGGCTACTGAGTTTTTAACGAAGGATATCTAAAGTTGGGGACTGTTTAGATGGAGGGAATCAGTGTTGCTGTAATTACTGTGTAATTGCATTGCTGGAGACACCCAGTGAAGACAGACAGCTCCAGGACTAAACAAAGGAGTTGTTTTACTGGACTACTATAACTAATGCCAAAAAACGACAGGTTTCTGCCTACTTTTCCCTTCTGAGTATGTGCCTAAATAGTCAGAGGTTGAGATCATTCACACGCTCCAGTGAAGCTGATAAGACAGAGCGAATTCCATAGTCATAAACCTAACTTAGGGCTAATCGAGGACTGTATTAAAGTGGCTGCTAATGATAGTAAAGCACCGATTACTGACACACAATTATCCTTGGATCAGTGAGGATCCCCTGCAGTGGTGACTTCTGTCTGCCTCCCTGCAAATCTGCTAGGAGTTCCAGCACAGGGACCTGACAAAGAGGGGAATGGTGGACTTTCAGTCGATTGTTCCAAGGATAAAAGCCCTTAAGCACCTGTGAGGAAAGCTTAGCAACAAAGCATTAAGCATGCATCTAAGCACCCTTTGAATAGGCAGTCATGAATGGAAGTGTAATTTGAGGGTGAGGGGGAGAGGGTGAGGTTCCAAGTACAAACCACTGCCAAGGGCATTGCAGAAAAACCCTCAAATAAGCAATCCAGGCTGGTCCATTCAGCAGAGCCAAGAGGGTGTTGGTGAGAGAGAAAGTCCTGGTCATAATGCTTGATGCAATAGAACCTAGAAAATATGAAGTGTTCTTGAAGTGCTGTGTATTTATTCCTACCCACTTATTATTGTATCTGACACCAGTTCAAACAGACACTGTGGCATGTCTTTATGCTGTCTGTCCCTTTAAGAGTTTCTCTGTGCATCCCCCATAATCTTCCCCTTCCCAAGCAGTCCTGTGGTGTGTGTGGCTAAGCAGCACATGATTGTAATAGGTTAAAGAGAGTAATTAACAGAGACCACATCAGAGCTCTTGCAAAACATACAATGTGTTTATTCAGCATCATGTCGGCTAATTCCTAATGAAAGGGCACTGCACAGCAGAGGGCAGGACCCCAGTAGTCAGAAATAGTTCCACTTAAATGTTATTTACCTATAAAGGGCTCAGTTCTAATTAGGGGCGTGGGAGCCAGCAAGGGTGAAATCAAATCCTTGTCCCAACCATATCCTCCATGCTGGTGCCTAAAAAAGTCTTTTAAGAGACACACAAATGCTCAGTTGCATTTGATTTGTATGCTTTTCCACTCCTCTAAACTTCCTGCTTGGGCCTGGGACTGGACGTAGGACAGAATGAAAGATCATGACAAGATTTGGCTCTGTGGTATTTGTAGAAACCTCATGCACCCACACAAAATTAAAAATTGCCTGATCTCACAAGATGCTGTAGAGCACTGAGAGCTAAACAAACTTTGGTTCCTTGTGCTAGGCTGGAGGCAGCAGAAGCTAAAACCTCCTTTGTTTTGCACTATATATTTGCAGTCTATTTATGGTACTTAAAAGGATGCTGCATCCTATGGAATCTCACCATTAAGATTTTTTTTCATAAAGATTTATTCCCCCAGCATCCCAGTAAATGAAAGGAATGTTATTATCCTCTATCAGAAACAGGGAACAGAGATTCATAAAAATGTTAAAATACTTATGAGATGCAGACAACCTTAAAGGCACCCTGGTGGTCTTGAAAATTAGGTTTAGCTGGCTAAAGGCTTTGACTCCCAAGAGCAGCATATTTACATGGGGACAAGTAAATGGCTTTAGACTCTGACTCCTCCCTTGCTCCTCTGCTGGACATGCTCACTCCCACCACTGAAATTGACAACTCTGGGGCACACATCCCAGCTCATCTTAATATACTTCTGCTCCAGAGACAGTCGCCCTTCGAGGAAGTACCTGGGCATGTAAGATCTCTCAGGTTATTCTGTAAGAGATGGAGAGTTGGAGAAGGGTCACATCCCTACCAGGAACCAGGGTGGAAAGGAATGGGTAAGGATGCCTTCACCCCACTACTGGCTTCAGTTGGCTTGGTACTGCCTGCCTGTAACTGGCTTCTGGCTGCACTGAGCCCTCTATTTATGAGACAGACCTTCAGGCTCTAAGCATGTGATTTCTCTGGTGAATGAGTTAATCGAAATGGATCCCACCTGTTACTACAGGATCCCACCTGTTACTACAGGATTTATCAGTGGAGGTGAATCCTGAGAGTAGGGCAGGGTGATGAGAGTCATCTGCCAACTGCTTGTAATCCCCAGGGTGAGAAACCTTGGGCCAGACAAAAGCAGAGGGCTCTTCCAAGCTGTCAGGAAATTTGGCAAGATGATGACAGGAATAATGAAAAAGTGTACCAATTTGTGCTTGCACTTCACACTTACACCTTTGAGCATGTTCATCAAAAGGTTCATGAACTAGGGTTTGAAGAACACCCTTCTGTCCTGTAATCTGATAATTTCCCTACGTTTTTTTCATTTTTTTTTTTTTTTTTTTGTGCTAGAGACAGGAAAGTGTGAAACCTGTCAGTTTTCCTTCCCAGGATGCTGCATGAACTTTCTCTTCAGTTAGTTGTGAACCAGGCTGGTTCACTCCCAGGTTTCACTTTGAGTCTGAAGTTCGAACAGTCCCAGAATCTCAGCACAAATCTCAGTCATATGCAAATGAAAGTGTAAACTGGTGTGAGTTAGCCTGTATTTTGTTAATGCAGTGATGTTCATGAGTGTCTGGGAGTCTGTGCATGCATCGGTTGTGCCTGTCCCAAACACTCTCTGTACACTGAGGAGTACAATATCTTCTAACTCCCCGCAGTCCCTAATGACCACTAGGTCAGTTTAAACCCAGCCCAAATTGGCTACATGAAACCCATCAAGTTGCAAACTGCAGTGGGACTGCCTAACCTGGTAGGGATCTATCTGTTTAACCTGAGAGTTCCCAAACTCCCAACTGGAACTCTTACATGTGCCCAGGAGGGTATTTCTGAAGAGAGATGAATGAGAAGCCCCCATCCAGACCTCTGTGGTGATACAGAATTAGGTGTCAATCACTTAAATTCTTCCTACAGTCTTAAAAAATGCCATCAAGGGAGATGAGTTGTGGGTTTGAGACTTAGAGCCACCTCTGTAATCTCATAATCAGGTAGAGATAGATGAGATGTGGCCTGATCTCCCCCTTCCTCTGTCTCTTTTTTGCAAGTTTGGATGCAGAGCAGCCTGATCTCAAGGAACTCCTGAAGGATGATATTACACACAAAAAAGCACATTAAAAAAGTGGAGATGTCCAATTTTAGCCTTTTGTTCTCTGTTAATCTAAGCACTTCAAATGTTTCTCAGTTCTCTCAAGTAGCAACTTGATATGTGTTCTTTTACCCTTGCCTCCAAAAAAGTCACCCCTGGAGCAGAGTTCCAGACCATGAGGAAGTGCATCCATCTTCCCACACTTGCCAGTTTGCAGCCAAGTAGGTTTTCTTTGGTTGCAGCAGTGAAGCTTGAATGCAGAAACTTCAGCTGCAAATGCTCTGACCAGGAGGGGCTCAGGCAACCCAAGGATGAGCATCTGACAGACCCACACCACAATTTTCTGAGTACTGCTAGCACCAAACCCTTAAAATTACCCGTTACCTTTTTTTTTTTTTTAATTCTGAAATAGTTTGCAGCTGATTACCAACTAGCTTGTGTTGGTTTGGCAATTTTTAATTTTTAAAATTTTATTATTTGTTTGAAGATCCCATTTTGTCTTAGAGTGTAGGTAGACAAGTGGAAATCTCTTAGCAATATGTGAGTAAGAAGGACTTCAAGAACTTGCAAACTGTAAGCCAGAGAGCCAGAGGTTTGAGTTACGTGTAGAAAACCTCTGCCAAATTTCTCTTACATGAAAAACACATATTTACCCTGGACAAGAGAAATGTGTAGTTAGTCTGATAAAGCCATGGATGTGTCTCTGTGGATTCTAGAGGGATTTTGAGTGTATATCTCCAGCCTCTTATGATCCTGCACTTAAGACATTCATTTTAATTAAACTATAAATGACAGATATTTAAAATTGTCACTTCTAAGTGAACACACCAGCACTTCTTACACAGATTTTATGGTGCTGATTGTTGTCAAAAGTTGCAGCAATATTGAAATTGTTCCTATTTGTTAACTATTATCTGAAAATTACTATCTGTGACTTCTTATTATGTCATAGGAAGAGATTATGTTACAGTACGCAACAAGGAAGTCGAATATTTTTTTCTCCCAGGTATTTGTGTTCCCATGGCTAGCACTGCTAAGCTCATCTGCTCATTTGTTTTTTCCTCCAAAAATCAGTTACTCCAATCACTTTTTTCCCCCCATACTCTGTCATTAATAATAAAAGGAAAACAAAAAGAGCGTAATAAAAAATTCCTGGTTTTATTTTCTTCTGAGTTAAAGCTTATTTCCTCTCCCTTTGCTCCCCTCTAGCTTTCTGTTGTGTCTCAGCACAGAATCATTGTGAAAGGCACACCATTTCTCCTGATGTAAGAGCCATGAAGCCAGCCAAAATGACATTCTTTAAAGCCAAATGGAGAGAAAACAACTTTGAAGCACAGGAAGACATGAACATTCAGTGTTTCCTTCCGCCCCTGTGGCTTTCAGTGAGGCACTCCCAATGATTTCTAAGGTATTATCTTTTGCTTTTTTAGCTTCTTCATTGATTTTTTTTCTCCATCCCATTTGTAATGTGAAAACTAAGTCCTGTCATGGACTTTCTATAAAACATATAGAAGAGTGGATTATGATAAAGCCTTTTACTGTTTTAGTCCTGAGAGCTTCTGCTTCTCCAAACAAGGGGCGATGATTTAGCCAGCAGTGAGAAACAAATTGTTCAGGGACAATTAGTCTCTTTGGCCCTTAGTAATGAGATTCTTTCTGTCTAGCCCTTCTTCTGCACGTGCTTTTTGTTCTCCTGGTAGAGATGGTCTGCCCGAGAAATATGAGACTGAGTGCCCTGTGACACCTTTGCACTGCCAGGGCCTTTGGGTTGGTGTTTCTATAACGAGTCCCCACAGATGTTACACACAACATTTTGAACATTAAGCTCCCTAAACATGATTTTGAAAAAAACAGCTGTAAGCTTATAGCATTAGATCCTTTCATCTTGAGCTGAGGATTCCTACAGACCTTATTGCCCAACTAGTTAAGAGAAAGGGTGAAAGAACAGAAGAAAGGAAACCACATCTCCATTTTATAGATACATTGCTTATATGTGAGAGATGCACAAGGAATGAATGGCAAGGTCTGAATCACCCATTTGGAGGACCAGCCCAGCACTTGAAATAAAAACCTCCAGTTTCAGTTTTTCCTTTTAGCTGGAATAAATCAAAGCAGCAATGGAAAGCACAGGTGCAATCTCAAAACCCTGTAGTGGTTTTGTTTGGAGAAGTAGGTGTAGAAGTACTTGATTTTTCAATGGAAAATTCTGTTCTGCAGCTCAGCTCAGCTCAGAAAGAGATAAACATCAGTGTTGTGTGGAATTAAATTGTTCAAGAAAAGAAAACAGGAAAAAGTGAAAGTAATATTCTGTTACACCAAGATAAAGTGAATTGAAGATATCATGGGGCAGGATGATCGAGGGGCCCAAAATATGCAACATCAGCTTAAATCAGCATGTGCAGTGGGTGCTCAGAACCTTCAAAAATCTGTCCCCTCAGCATCTTTTTCCTTAATCGGAAGCCCTGGATCATTGCCAAACACTAAAATGTTAGGTTAGGCAAAATAAAGTTAGTTAACTTGTTGAGTCAAGTGATTTCATGTAACTTGCTTTAGAGGGAGGCTTTTTTGTTCTGAGGGTAAGCCAATGGTTAAATGTACTTTTAGAATTTATATATATTTAATTAGGAGTTGAAAACTTGATAAGGCAAAAGGAATAGGGGAACATTGCTGCTTCCAGCATGTGTGAAATTATTTGAGTTTTTTGAGAAAGGAGGGAGACGGCACGAAAATATATTTTCAAGACAAAAGAAAAAGCATTCTATCTCACTGACGAGGGGATATTAGTCTGTGGAACTGAAATTTCTCAGCTGCCTTTCTTACACAGCTAGAAAACTCATGTACTAATCTAGGTAAGTGCAGATTTTATGCACAATTAAGCACAAGTTTTTTTTCTTTGGGCTGAAAGTCTCCCTTGCCTAGAAAGTTTCCTTGAGATAAGATACAGCCATTCCTTGTTCATCTTGATGTATCTTTCCTTTAAAGAGTTCAAGTGCTTGATCTGCAAGTTTTCTGCTTCAGCACCAGTCTGGACTACATGGGAATCCCCTGTGCATGTTGGATTGCTGGGAGTGAAGATACAGAGAAAGTGAAAGTTTTACTCCTCGTAGTCTTTCATGGCATAGTCCTCTCCCAGGAAACTTCACACCAGGAATATGCCAAAGTTCTAGGTTTACTTAAACCTGGGGTTTTTTTAAGTGTTTGGTAAAACAGCCAGGGACTGAAGAAATATTTTGCTTTTTCTGGAAGAATTATTCTGTGAAGGGAGCTAATAAAAGACTCACACAAAGTTTCTCTACATTTTTTCTTTAAAGCTCTCACTTAAGATATTTTGAAGGGGTTTAGAAATTTTAACCCCAAATAAGGCAGAGATTTTAAATCTGATATCTCATTTTGTGGGTGAACAACGGTGGTCCATAGGTCTTTTTGGCTAATGCTTTATTTTCCACCCCCCTTGAAGGGCTTTCAATTTTATTTCAATATTTAAGTATCTATTTACAGTTATATACATTTACACTTCCATTAGAGACAGACTCACAGCCCTCCATAAGGAATCTTGCCTGGAAAAGAGCAGCAGTAGGTTCCAGCAGCTCTTGTGACTTTTTAACCACAGAAGGGCACCACTTAAAGTGTTGAACTTCTCAGTCAGCACCTCTTCTGAGAAAGAAGAAGCCTTTGACTCAGGTAAACTCTGAGCAGAGTGAACAGGTCCCTTCTGCAGTGCAGTGGGCTACCCTACTGTGGAGATGCCAACCAGGAACCCTCACCACGGGGGTAGCTTTGTGAACAGTGCCCGTGTCTTTTTGTTTCTCCATCCTACTCTGAGCCAAAACAGCCTGATTTGGCAATGACAGGACAAACCCTTTTGACACCTAATGAAACTGTTCCTTGACATTCCTTTTTCTGAGACTTGTGCACTTTATGAAGTGGTCACCTGATGTATAATAACTGACTGGAAAAAAACGTGTAAATTAGAATAAACTTTGTCCATATCTGTGGTAGCAGTCAGTTCCAGGGTGGTGTTTTCTTTAAACCTTCATGGCACAGCACTTTTTGTTTCATACTTGTGATATCACTAAGCCAGGGATGAAAAGGATGTAGGTGAAGAGCTATCTTCAGCCACAAACCCTAGTGTAAATTTGCATAGTAAATTTTCTTTCCTTTCTCTCTCTTGGCACAGCAATAATTTGGGAAAACTAAAAAACAGAAGGTGAGAAAACCTACATAAACTGATTTTTTTTATTACTCCTCAGACTCTTGACTGAGCTTATCTTCCCATTTAATACTGCAGGATATATTTCTGAAATAAAGAACACATACTGAAAGAAAACGCGATGGAGCCAGTTAATAATTAAACAACAGCAATTTGAAATACACCCATAGAGGGATCTACTTGATATCACAAGTCTTACATATTTGATAATTGTACAGGCAAGCTTTGTTTAATAAATGGTAATACTTGGGGGGGAAAAAAATCATGTTAGGAATTGTTGTGAAAGGTTTTATTTTAATAAAAGAATGTATGATCACACAAGCTCTTATATTCTTTCCCACACAGGCTCTCGCATACTTCTGGCAAAAGCATTACCTGTTTACATTTGCTTTGTTTTCACTCCAGCAGCCTGTGACTAATCCTTGAATGCAACTGCTAAGGTTGACTGTTGAAAATGGCTTTGGCAGGGTTTGCTGTTTGTTTGCAATGATTGGGAATAAGAGAAAATCACTTCCTCTGAAACACAGCATTAATAAAAAGGCATCAGAGCAGCTGTACAGGGTCAGCCCAAAGGGTTCTCCAGCCCAGCATCCCGTCTCTGAGGTTGGATAGGAGCAAAAAGGAAGAGTGTAAGCTACAAAAGAGAGTACAGAGTTAGTATGCAGAGACCCCTCCATCCTATCTGCTTTCACGGATTTTTGTCTCAGGCTTTCTTTGAGTTAGAACAGTGTCAGTGTTTAGATCTTGGTAACAAGTATTGTTCAAAGATGAAAGCTAGTATTTGCACTGAAGCTGACTATCTTGGTCTGATTATATAAAAGTTTCTCCGTACTTCAGTTACTTTTCCACTCCATTGCCATGCTGCAGTTTCCAAGCCCTTGCAGTGATCTCATGTTTGCTTAGTTTATCAGGGGAAAAAAAAAGAAAAACGTGACAGAGTCAATCCACTAAATTAATAGCTGGACTTGTGCAAAGCATTTGATACTGTCTCACAAAATATTCTGGTCTGTAAACTGGAAGGACATGGATTGGAGGGATGGATCACTTGGTAGATAAGGGTTTGGCTGGATGGTCGCACTCAAAGTGTTGTGGTCAATGGCTTGATGGCCAAGTAGAGAAAGGTGACATTCCTTGGGGTCAGTATTGGGACCAGTGCTGTTTAACATCTTTGTTGGTGACATGGACTGGGACTGAGTGCACCCTCACCGAGTCTGTTGATGATACCCAGCTTTGTGGTGCAGTCAACAGGCCAGAGGGAAGGGGCACCTCCCAGAGGGACCTGGATAGGCTTGAGAGGTGGGACCTGTGAAGCTCAGGAAGTTCAGCAAGGCCAAGTGCAAGGTCCTGCCCGTGGGTCAGGGCAATCCCAATCACAAATACTGGCTGGGTGGAGAATGGACTGAGAGTTGCCCTGAGGAGAAGGGCCTGAGGGTCTGGGCTGATGAGAAGTTCACCATGACCTGGCAATGTGCTCTGGCAGCCAAAAAAGCCAAATGTGTCCTGGGCTGCAGCAAAACCAGTGTGGGCAGCAGGTCAAAGATGATGATTCTCACTTCTACTGTGCTCTGCTGAGACCCCGCTGGGAGTGCTGTGCCAGCTCTGGGGTCCCCCGTGTAAGAACACTGGACCTGTTGGACCTGCTGGAGTAAGTACAAAGGAGGGTCATAAGGATGATCAGAGGGCTGGAACACCCTTCCTATGAAGACAGGCTGAAAAGAGTTGGAGCTTTTCAGCCTGAAGAAAGGAAGGCTCTGGAGAGACCTTAGAGCAGCCTTCCAGTACCTAAAGGGGGCTACAAGAAAGCTTGGAGAGGAAATTGTTTTACAAGGGCAGGTAGCTATAGAACAAGGGGGAATAGCTTTAAACTGAAAGATGATAGATTTTGATTAGATATGAAGGAGAAATTCTTTGCTGTGAGACTGGTGAGACACTGGAACAAGTTGCCCAGACCAGTTGTGCATGTCCCATTCCTCAAAGTGTCAAGACCAGGCTGGATGGGGTTTTGAGCAACTTGGTCTAGTGGAAGGTGTCCCTGGACATGACAGGGGGATTGGGACTTGATGATCTTTAAAGTCCCTTTCAACTCAAACTATTCTATGATTCCCTGATTATATGATTAACATAGCCCTGGGTATGAATTAGAGTTGAGGAGGAGAAAACCTTTGCTATTTCCAAACAAAAATATAACTGGTGTATTTCTTATGGACTAGGAAGTTAAAGAACAAAACAACATTTTTCATGTTTTAAAGAATTTAAATATTTTTGTAGAAAAAGAAAAGCACATGTAAGCTGAACTTCAATCACACTTTCAGGTTTTCTATGCTCCCAGTTTCCTATTAGCCCTGGAGAGTGGTCTTCTCTGTCAGGTTGCCCTCAAGAGCTCTGAACAAAGTTCACCTTTAAGGGCCTCTGCTTTGCTTTAGTAGTGATGACATCTAAACCCTCAGATGTCCCAGGAGATTGTGGTCTCCCAAAGCTGCCAGGCTGGTGGCAGTCTGAGAGCTCAAGGATCCCAAAGCTAAGGAGAGCATCCACCAAAGCTGTGTCTCCACAGACGCACCTTAAAACTTCGACTCTGTAAGAGAGCAGAGTCCTCACTTTCAGACCTGTGTTTTAACCAGCTGCTTGTTGACTAATATTTCGGTTCTGCTATCTTTATATCAGCAATGCTTTTTTTTTTGACCAAATATCAGCCATCGCCCTTGAGAGGACTCCATTTTTAAAGAGGACTCTAAATATGAACCTCTGGTTGTGTGGATCACTTGCACACCCAAATGTATGTCCTGTTGTAGGTTTGTCTCCTACATGCTCTTAGCAGAAGGGTGCATGGAGACAGGTCTTATGTCCTTGCAATCATCCACTGAGGACCCAGTTGATGCTTCAGAAGATGAGACCAGGAGACCACAAAAGACCAGAAGGCCATTCAGGTTTGAGATTTGTACATGCTGTTAAAGAACAATCTGAACAGAGATGAAAAATACTTGCTCCTATTGAATGGGAATTTGCTATCAGACAGATCTCTTATTTCAACTTTAAGGTAATGGCTAGCAGTAGTCTGAGAAGCAAAAACTGGCTTTGGGTCATTTACTAATTAGAATGTCTGTGTTTTTTCTTAATTTTATGATCTTAGAACTTAAATTCATCTTTTTTTTGCTACTGTGATATGGCACAGTTGGAAGCAATTAAGTAAATTCTGATTTAGGATTATATTTTACTCTGATCTTTGACATGACTTAGCTACTTTCTTGTCCTATAACAGTGTTCTAAGGCTCTTGGTGAAATGATGTTTTGAGAGCTAGGGTGTGGAAAATGTTATGGAAGAACCAGGGTCTGACTAATCACTCTCAAATAGAGCAGGCAGGATTCCTGGATTCTGCCCTTGCCCTGCCATGCTGCCATGTGTGAACTTGGCTGGATCCAGCTGATCTTTAACTTAGAATACTAGAATTATAATTTAATGAAAACCCCCCAAATAAGAAAATATGTTGTTTATAAGAGCATCTACCTCATTCACTCCTTTAGCTCTTTCATTAGCCTACTTCACCCTCCACTGCTGGCCCAGGAATATCTACATGGAAATCTTTTATCCATACGAGCTTCTCAGGTGGTGACAATGCTTTCCATGTCTATTGTGTGTGAAGATAATTACTTGCAGAGACATTGGATTTCCTGGCCCAGAAGGTGTTCCTGGTTGTAGTAACAAAAGAATTAAAGAACAGCAGGAACAGTGGAGCTTAGCATTCCGGTAACAGCAAAAACACTCTGTACTTTGGAAATCATTTTTCCTTTTTTGTCAAAATGTAATTTTAACTACATCCTTTCCTTGACAGCTCACCCTGCTCAGAATCTCTTAACCATATAGTATGGGGGACTGATACAAAACTCATTTAAATCAATGGAGATGCCTGCAGACCCCTCTGATTTTGGGTTTGGAGGACTGCAATGTATGTGGCTCTTTCTTCAACATCTTAGCCCATCTTGCTTTGCTGTAGATGCTTTTTAAGCAAAGCAGGTTAGGTCAGTCCTAATAATGTCTTTTGTCTCTTCTGTCTCTCTTCTTTGATGTATTACTAGGCAAAGTAAAAATGTACTGTGTGCAGCTTCTTGAGTGGCATTATTGCAGTGATTTACACTGCTGTCAATCCTAGCTGAGCAGAGTCCAGCTAGGGAGATTAAATTAGCTATAAATGAGGAAAGGATGCATTAGTGGCAGAGGTTTTAACTGTGATTTGAGATGCTTAGAGTTCATTTTGGCAGCTCTCCTGTGCAATCTCAGGCAAAACATTTTGGATGGGACCCGAAAGGTTACTTACTTGCTTAAGTTCCAATTGAGGCAGATCTGCAGAGTGATATACAGATTCTTTTTTAAAAAAAAACTTCATAATACAGAGATGCCTACTTTTTTCCATATAGGCTTGCCAAAATGCCTGAGGTCACATGTGCTCATGCTGTAGATGTCCACAGGTGCCTTGCAATGAAAGGAGGTGCTGATAAAACATAACAGCAGGTAACACAAAGGAACCTGCCTCTTCCTGAGAGAGGAGTAAATCAGCTCATCTGGAGACAGTATAGAATAGCAGGACAGCAGATGAGACATGGTAACTTTTTAACTTACTATCATTTCATTAATTCCTCAGGGAAAAAAAGGACAAGGAAACAAACAATCAAAACCCCAAACAAGGCAAACTTTGAAGGACTGAGGCAACCTCATCTGTCTGCCTCAATAACTGCCTTAATTTTCAGAGGTGCTGAGCTCTTGCCACCCAGGTGGTACCTATATCCTGGAACAGAAGGATGCTTTGTCCTTCCAAGATGTTATAGTCACAGGTGCCATTTTTACTCCTTGAAATACCTGGCATGACTTGACAGTTTAACCGTTTTTATTTAACCTTATCACATTTTCAGTATTTTTCTTTCACTTGGATGTGGTTTTCTTTAGAATGTAACTTTCTTAGAAGTTGAATTGGTTTTTTTTATCATCACAGCTTGCAATTCCATCTCCTCAGAAAACTCAGCTTTGAAAGGAATGGGTACTCCAATTCATTTTAAGTTGTGCCTGTTCCTGGGTAGTCTTTCAGAAATCAGGGAGGTTGCTCTAAGAGCAGAGCACTGCCCTTTGGCCTAGGTACAAAGCCTCCAGCAGGAGCAGTGGTTTCAGTCTACATACAGGGAGGGAGCTGTGGCAGGGCCATGATCCCAAAGACAGTTGAAAGGTAGGAGTAGGACTTCACACCTGGGGTGGAGACGTGAGTAAAAGAACTCTTGGCCAAACGGGCTCCAACATAGGTGTGGAAAGATAAATTAGTGGTGTTCCAGTGCTGTCTCAGATGTTCTTTAAAGACGTTCTGGGAATAATTTCTATGAAAGACATTCACCCACAGGGCACAGTGAAATTGCTGATTTGGGAAATAGGGATGATTCACTTATGTAAGAGACGCCCATACTATTAGCGTATAAGATGCACTGCTTATCATAGGTTTTTTAGTGGCATTGTGCCTAATTAATTCATGACACCTTAATTAATAAGTATACAAAGAAATATCCCCACATGACCTAAGCATTATGGAGGAGATTGTGCCCTACAGACTCTGTCTAATGTTGGTGTGAAGGAACACCCCAGTTGCTATAG
The DNA here is from genome assembly GCA_013397975.1 of Machaerirhynchus nigripectus. Classification (NCBI taxonomy): domain Eukaryota; kingdom Metazoa; phylum Chordata; class Aves; order Passeriformes; family Dicruridae; genus Machaerirhynchus; species Machaerirhynchus nigripectus. The sequence continues at coordinate 187,248 of VZRQ01000373.1, forward strand.
GAGTTCAAAGTGTGTATGAAGTTTAATTCTAACTGTGATTATTTTTTCTTAAGGGTGATTTGAAACTGCCACACTGAGGACCTGAAACCAAACAGTGTTCAAGGACAAAAGTATCCTCAAATCCTGAAGATTATTCATTCTACACCCTAGCTTAACAGATGGTTTCCATCACTGTAAAGGGCCACACTGAAACCCAGACCAGAAAATTTTCTCTGAACATCGGCCAAGTGGTATCAAGATATTTATGTTTGAATACCTGGATGTACTGGAGGAAAAAGACACAAAATACTAAAGAATTTCTTACCCCTTAACAGCTTCATAGCCATGGGGGGAAAAAAAAGTTCTATTTTATTAGGCTAGAAGCTCTCAGTAAAGTCAGTTTAGGAGATCCAGTGCAGATGAGACAGGAGAAGTCATGGGCTTGGAAGTCACAAGACCGTGCAGGTTTTTTAAAAATATCCAGTGATAAGGACAGTGGGGATAAATATCTACCAGATGAAGGTTAGACATCACTGCAAATATTTCAGGCTGGTTTTGCTCTCAAATGCATCTGATTTGCATCACGAGCCCCCTGCTTCCCAAAGGGAGAACTATGGAATATTGCTTTTAAATCTCAGTATCAATCACTGCAATATTTACTAAACCACCAGTTTATGATTAAGATGTGCATATTCAGCTTGAGGGGTCTTAAATACATAATTTATCACTGTGTTTTAAAATATTGACATAAATATTTTACTGGTTTGTGCATTAGATGCTTAACAGCCCCTCAGCAGTTTGAGGACTGAGATGTCACCTTGGAGATCTGTAGGTTCTTCTAGCTCGTGTTTCTTACTGTGCCTAGAATGACAAATCTCAGCCTTGTTCTGCGTAAGTTAAGGCTCTCACCTGAATTCTGGAGTAAATTTTAGCAAATCTAGCCACAGTTATGGTACAGTAGGAAAATCAGACTATTGAGTCTTGCACAAAGGACAACAGTTCTGGGTAGGCTTTGATGTACATCCCTGAGTGCATTGAATTCAGAGCAAAACTTCAGCGATGTGAACCCAAACAATCTGAAAACATCAGGTATGCAAGGCTGTTTGGGTGAGATTTGCTTATTTTTCCTATTTACAAGACATTTGGTATGTTTTTGGGTACTTTGTCAGTGTACTCAATGTAAAGGAAAACAAATTATTTTGTTTTCCATGGATTCTCTTCAGCTCTCTTGAATTCTCCATCTAGGCCCAGGATTTTAGTTTCTATCCCTCAGGCTAAGGAAGATTGGATAGTCCATCCTTGGAATGTATTAATACCACTTCTTAATCATCCAGAGCAATCACTGTAGGTTGTGCAACACAGAGCACTCCTTTTTTCTTCAGGGGCTGTGCTTCCTGACAGCCAAGGAGAGAGCAAGACTGCAAATTAAATCCTGGTCCCCTCATTTGGAGGCACTATCTCTTACCTGAAAATAAGAGCTTACTTTGACATGCTTTATGTTCACATGTAGGAGGCAATAACTTAGAAAAAAGCCAACAGAAAATACTGAGGTACAAAAGCTGCTTTTGTGTCTGTCAGAAGAGGGTAGAAAAAGACACTTTGGATGAGGACTCCAGAAATGTGGGCTCCATCCTGGCACCAGTACAAAATTCCTGTATTGCCTTGGGCAAGGGACTTTGAAATTCAATTCTCCGTTTGCAAAATGGGGGTAATAAAGACTCATAGCAAAGTTGGAAGGATAACTCCATTAATATTTATGATGTGCTTAGGTACTCCAGTGCCAGAAACCTTTACAGCTACCTACCCTACTAAAGGACACTCAAGTTCACGGTTATTTTGGTGAGGACACACACCAGAATGCCAACAGGAATTTGGCATTGTCTTTTTTGAAATTAGTTGAAAAAATGGAATAACTGCCTTTTGAATAATGCAGGTATATCAGCACTTGTCTTCATCCTAAACAAAGGTAAAAAGTTGAACTAGATGCACATTATATAACTGGCTGTTACATGATGTACCACAGTCTTCCAAGGAAAGCCACTACTGCCTCCTGGAAGGTGTGGTTCCATGGCAAACAAGTTTATGTGGAAAAACATGATTATAAATGATCATGTTCCATGCCTGCCACAAAGCCCTTCAGTCATTCAACTGCATATAGGCACTAAGATTTTTTCAAAAGGCACTATTATATTTTGAGTTTCATGTTAGAGTGTTCTACCAAAATCTGTGTGTACTGGTTTGTTTGCAGTCAGTTCCTCCCCACTGTAGATTTACTTGATGTTAGAGGTACTACATGATGGGAAAACAACATGCTGAGGAGTTAATTTTTCTGGTTTTTTTCAGTAGCCCTCAATCCTTTCACTAAAAGTTCCTTGAACCACTCATCTTTTGGCACTGGGAACTTTACTTCCATCATATCAAGACCTGATTTGTAAAGAAGATGAGATGAGATCAAAGGAAACTCTCTCCTTATGTCTGTACATTTAAACTAACACTCCACAGCAGGTGAGGGTACATTTGCCCCTGCGCTATGCTACCTGGAGATGTTATGAAACCATCCCCTATCTTTTAAATGTTTTATCACTGCTTGGAACAGTGCTGGGTCTTGTGTTTCAGCATGTTTATTTTCTGTGGGAACGGTGATCTGATTGCAGTGCACGTGTGTGGGTGGGTAGATTATAAATTACAGACTCTGAGCTCAGGTGCACGTCTTGGGAGTGACTTTTAAATAGTTGCATGATTAACAAACCCTTTTCCTTTGTGGAGTGGAAAGCAACTTCTGTCTCAAAGATCACTGCTTTACTTCAGGAATTATACCCCATGGAGCCTGCATGACTTGATGCTGGAGGGGAAATATTTGTTGTGTTATGAATGTGAAGCCAGCTAACTAGTGAACTATGGGATGATTTATAGTGAACAGAGTTTGAGGGTAGGAAGAGGGGGAACTTTTCAGGAAACGTGTTCATAATTTTGGAGGGAGGTGGCATGTAGGAACAAATGAGACAGCCTTTTATGGATGGAGTGGTTTAAGAAGGTCTTGTTGCCATTTCCTTCTGGTTGTCCCTTGTCTGGAAGCTGTCTTTAGCTGTCCTTAGCACCTTTGTCTTTGACAAATTCTCCTCTTCCTTCAGTGCAAAGCCAGTGAAGTTGTTTTGAGCAGCCAGGAGCAGTGGATGCAGAGTGTTCATGTAATTATTCAGGGTGGCACATCTAGCTGCCCTGGAAGGCCAGCAGTGAAGAGCCAGTAATTAGGCTAGATTCAGGGGAATTGTACGACCTCACTCTGGGCTACCCTAAGATAGGTACTGCAGTTTTTATGGAGATGGATGCCATATAAATATCTAGATAGATTAACGATCTAATGGAGGCTTTTTTGTCATTATGACATCTTGAAACTCACTACCACTGTTAGTCCATCTGTGTATGGATTGCAGACCCAGGCCAAGAAATACTTAAGCAGATGCTTAACTTTAATTTTAGAAGCATGCTCATTGATTTCAAGGAGAATACTTGCTTTTTTTTTTTTTTAATTTAGCCATGTATTTAATGCTTTCCTAAACATAGACCTAATCCAATAGTTTCCATAAAAAACAATGCCCAGCATGCCTCAAAATAAAAGGCCAAAAAAAAAACTTGGAATGGTTTTAGCACTACAAAAACCAGAGCAGCATTCTGATGAATTCTCCTTTTTAAGTGATCTCACAATTTTACTGCATATTCCAACTGGATTGTTCAGACAAAAGAGATACAGTCAAATTTATGGAGCGTTTCTATTTAATGTTTCAAGTATTAGTCTAGAGCATATGTACCTGATTCTGGAAATTTTCCGTTTGTAGAACTTTAGTTGATTTTCATAGGCAATATGTGTGCTCCCTCCTCACAAAATGGAACCAAATGTTTATTACCAGTTGGAAAATGGACCATTTATTTTTATATGTGACTTTCCACTGGCAGTGTTCATGGAGAAGGCACACATGGTATGTACTTCTTAAAAATCTTCTTTTGATAGATCTCATTCATTTTAGCACTGAAAAAATAAACAAATGAAGTGACCAAAACAAACTGGGCTGAATTTAAGGGGTCAGTACCTCAGGGTAAATATGACCTCAAATGCAGAGATGGTAGAAACATACTTGCATACAGGAGTTTGCCAGTATTAGTATTGCCAGAGATGGCTTTCATGACAAAATAGACATATCCAAGTGAATAGCTTCCTATAGGATATAAATTCAAACAGTGTTGACTTGAGAAATTGCAAGTTTAAAGGAAAATGGTTGGAAGTTAAATAGGATCAGCATAAAACCGACTCATGACTAAATTCCTAGATAAATGCTGGGAAGAGCAAAAATATAGACAAGGGCAAACCAACTGATTATCAAAAAATTACATACAAAAGATTTTGGTCTGATTGTAGCAAATTATAGTCAATAAGAGAAAAGTTCTGTAGAATTTTAAGGCCATATTTTTTATTCACAGTACACAGTACTCTAAAAGAAAATGCATTATTTGTATATGCATAAAATCTCTGTATGTGTCTATACACACATACCCCTAAAGAAAAAAGATCACATTTGTTTAAAAAAGTAATACATGCAGTGCTTTCACTACTTTAAATTTTCCTTGGCTAAACAACATCTGTTTGAAGAAGCTGGCAAAATCTTATGTAGACAGTAATTCTTCCTTACTTCATATAATTTTTGTGAGAGACACAAAGTCACAACAGTTAGGGAAGAAGTTATAGCTTAGTCCGAGGTACAGGGCGTGAGAACAGCTAGGTCAGGAAGAAGTTAAAAGGAACAGAAGCTGTTGCTGACAACAACTTTATGGTTGGCTGGCTTCTCTGCGAGAAATGTCATTGGACAGACTTCTAGGTTGTTCATAATTTTCTTATAAAACATTTTCAGTACAGAAATACAGGAATTTTTAAAATATTTTTTTCCACTGTGGCACACACTGCATAATACTTTGAAGCTGGAAATAGCTTCCCATAGTTTTCAAACTGAAAAAAATTATTTTAATCATATTTGAATTAAAATGTTGTGATGGTTTGACCCTGGGTTGATGAACAGTTGTATAGACCAATAGCGCTTCTCGAAATTCACATATTTAAACCAGGTGGGAGCCCAGGAAAGCTCTCTTCCTTCCGGCTTTCGGGCTGGAAACAGGGCTCTGGCCGGCAGGCCAGGCTGGGCCTGGTTAGGCCAGGCTGGGCCTGGCTGGGCCTGGCCAGGCCTGGCCGGGCCTGACCACTCGGCCCCGGCAGGGGCTGGGGCCAGACCCACGGCTCCGTGAGGGCTGTGATGCCCCCCCTGCCTTCTCCGGGGCAGCCAGAGATGGACTTTTACAGCTACTGCCGAAACCAGGTCCTGGCCGCTGCCCAGCAGAGAGCATGTGACCACCAGAGAGATAAGTTGTAGCTGCAAGCCAAGGCTCCGGGTAAGATTAACTCCTTCTGAACTGTATATTCCCCAGAAGAGATGACACCTGCAAACATCATCCCCTCCCAGGTTAGAGGAAAGGAAAAGGCAAAGGCACGTGAATACCATGATAGTAACACCAAAGTCAGTGAAGAGAAAAGAGCTAAAGCCCAGAGGGAGGAGATAGAGGAGATGCTTTAAACCTAGAAGCTGAAATTCTTTTGTGAAGCTATGGTGATGGACTATAATACATAAAAAAAAAACCTTTTAATTTCGTGATAAGCATGGGGGGGTGGAGCTGTTCGAATTGGAGCTATGAGCAAAGATGCCTGTGCTTGAATCAGTAAATGTTAATGTAGCTGTGATTTACTGAGTAGCAGAGATCAGAGAGAAATGGTGGTGTAGCTCTGATCCTCTTGAAAAGCTTGAACAGAGAGGGATAGCGATGAAGTGAAGACCCCTTGTTCCCAGGGGAAAAGAAGACCTCTGTTCCCGAGATGAAGATGCCCCTAGAGGCAGATGACGAGAAACTTTGCTCCTGAACTGCTCATCCTTAAAATAGTACCCCATTAGCTAAGACTGAACCCTTGAAAACGGCTGTGGGGAAAGCTGTAAGTCGAGGGAAGGGACTTTCACATGCCAGCAGAAAACCACCCCGGGCGGCTGTTGTGCTGCGACGTGGAAGCCACAAGAAGACTCCTTCTTGTGGAGAAACCCCATAGCATGGGCAGAAGAGACTCCTCTCCCTAAATGAACTGATGAAAGACTATTACAGAGTGGATAAATTGACTGAAATAATCTCAAGTTTGTGCCTTTATGTTGTAACTGGGAAGAAGGGGGAGGATGGGGGGAAGAAAAGTGTTCTGAAGGTGTATTTTGACTCTTATTAATTCTTTTTTTTCTTTTAGTTCTAGTAATAAACTTCTTAAAGTTCTTTAAGTTTAGAGCCTGCTTTGCATTCCTCCTAATTCTTATCTCACAAAAGGTAAAAGATGCAAACCAACCCACTACACTAAATTGGTGTTTCTGCCCGGTTTCGAACTAAACCCGCTACAAATGTTCACAGAGCAACTACGAAAAAACCAAGATTTCCATGTCAGATCTAGCAGTTTTATATTAGGTGAAGATACATGCATTTAAGTGACCAATTTTTAAAATAGCACAACTTCTACCAAATTATAATTTTGATTGCACAGTTTTCAAATATGAAAAAGACTGCTACATGATTGGAGGATATATTCCGTTTCCTGTATCCATAATGGATTGGGAATGGACTGATGGGCTTTCACTGGAAAATTTTGGTCTGTGGCGTAAAGCTACCAAATCTCTGAGGTAAAACCTACAAAGTGGTGACACGAATTATACAGGGTGAATGTGAAGACCATTAGCAACAAATAAAGATTTTGGTAATGATGCTGGCTTTGACTTTGGAGAATACGCCCTACAGAGCCTTGGAGAACTGGTTGGTCATTGGAGATAAGGGTGTGGCCCATCTCATCAGCACACAGGTGTCCACATCTGACCGGACAAACTGCATCCTAAACTCTACCAGCCAGGGCTCCACCAGCTGCACTGGAATGAGATGGGTAGTTTACATACACCCAAAGAGCTGTAGTGGGGTTTGCTTTCCCTGGTTTTAAACTGGTTGTATCTGCACCTGATCTTTTTGTTAGTTTGTTTTCAAATACTACTCTGATCTGTAGAAATTCAGGAAGAACAGTACGGAAAATATGGGATTGTGGTGTACCAGTTTTTCCCTAGATTTTATTTGCTGCAGAGATTAGAGTCCCTAAACCAGTGAGGGATCAGCTTAGGTGTAGACATCTTTGTTGTACATACCTCAGTTTGGGTGAAAAATACACCCCTTCAATCTGGTTAAAGGTGACCTTGCACTAAGACAAGGAAGACTGGTCTGACACTTGAGGTCCTTTCCAGATTAATTTTATCCTTTCAAAGAGAAACTTTCAGGTAAAAACTCCCACTGGAAATAAAGTTAGAAGAAGGTTATAGAGTTTCGGCTCCATGAACTAAGTGTTTCTGAAAAAAATCTCAGTTGAAAACGCGAAGCCAAGACACCTGGAGTTCTCGGAAGTGCTTGAGTTTTTCAGTTATACTGTTGAATGAGCCCTTAATCTTGAGTTTTTTACCATTTGGCACTAGTAGTGTTGATATCCCTAACCTTAAGGATTTAAAACTTGGCATACAGCCGTGGCACATGAGAAAGTGAAAAAATGGGTAGGGGGGATCCACGGAGGCCCAGCCAAGGACCCAAGGGATGAGTGCCAATGGTCTTCTCCTTGGAAAGCAAAAAAGAATCATAGAATATCCTGAGTTGGAAGGGGCCCACAAGGATCACTGAAGCCATTGTGCAACTGGAGAGCAACACCTCCTCTTCTTCGTTTCTGAATGAAGGTGATGGCAACTGCTGAGCCCTGCTGTTGAGGTTACTGGTCCTAAAATGTTTTAGCAATGGTATTATTGCCAGGGTAGGAGGGTGCCTTCTGATCCTGCAGTCAGTAAGCTGGTGCCATTGCTGCCCAATGCACTTGAGGACTAAGGTATGTCTTCCTTTGCCTTTTAGGAATTGAAGAGGGGACTCATATATTTTCCATCTAAACAGCCACTGAGGTGCCAACTGCTCTTTTGCTTCTCACTCAGGTGCCTAGGACACTTCATAAAAATAGATAATTCACTGGGCTTGTCTGGCTTTAGCAGAGTAATTCTCCATTTGAAAATGTCAAGAGATTCTTTAGCATCAGTAGGAACAACCCTGTCAAAATGGATACAAATAAGAACCCTGGAAAAGCCTGATAGAGAGAAAAATGAAGGTTCCAGCTTTCCTTTTGTCATTATTTGAATGACCATTCTTTTCCTCTCTTTCTGAAGCCCAAGTAAGCACTAATCATGCTACAAACTGCCCAGGAACAGTGCATGCAAACTGGACTCCTAGAAAATGACCAAATTTTTCCGAGGAGAGAGTGGGGAAATGGTAGCAGTATAGGAGAGGGATGCCAGGTTGGATTTGGAGAGAGAGGGTCTTAAAAACAAGAGAGAACATTATCGAAGGTCTCTTGGGGAGTGACATAGAAGGGAGTGAGGAGCAGAGAGTTGGCACAACTGTGCTACATGAGGTAAAGTCCATCTGGAGAATAGACTGTAAGTGGAATACAGGATAGAAACTGCACAGAAACATGGAAATGGAAATAGGAGACAACTGTGAAAGGAGACAGGAGCCCTACCATGTCTGGCTGGAGCAGGTGTAGCATGAGGAACAAATAAAAAACCCTGTCATTTGGAATGAAAATGGGCATTGGGGAGAACAGGTAAGAATAGGTAAGAACCCATATGGGAAATCTGTGTGGCAATGAGGGAGGGAGTGAGGCCCCTGTTGGGTAGAGGCAAGGGGTGGGAGATTGGAAAAGGCATTTCTGATAAAGCAGGAATGGGCTTGCAGGAATCCCAGGAGGCAGTGTGGTGAGCTTGGACAACAGCATTGCAGAATCACAGTGTCACGCGTGGAACACATGTGATTCTGATGAAAGTTTTACAGCTGGGCAAGCTCCTTCAGGCCCGTGACAGCTGCACAGCCAGTGTCCATACTCCATCGCACCCTGCCTTGCTTCCAGACTTGGTGGAAACCACGCACACCAACTGAACCCACGTTCCTTGCATGGAGAAAATGTTGCAACTGGAAGAAGATAACTGAATGGAAGCCCAGGGTACTGAGGGTGCATGAGGACAAGCAGAGTTCACTGAAGGAGAGCAGCTCTCAGTGCATGGGCACCATTATGTAGCAGGAGGAACAGCCAGGGGAACGAGCGAGGTGGAGGAGGCTGAGTATTTCTTCAAAGGTGCTGGCTGCAAGGCATGGGAGGAGAGCCAGTGAAAGAAGCGGGAGAAAAAGGAGCAAGGCTAAGAACTTGGCATGAAGGGAGGGAAAGCTTGAGGGGAGATTTTTGTGCTGTTAGGGATCCTCTGTTAATAAATCAGATTCCTTTTTTAAAAGGGCAAATAATTATTGAGGAAAAGACTAGCAGTGCAAGTTAGAGAAGAAAGGAAAGTCTGATAGTGGGTGAGCTCCACAGTGTGCTCAGAAAAACATGCTGTGTAACAGTGCTTGTGCCCACCACCCAGCTGCTGCAGGCGAGTGTGGAACAGTCCCTGCTGTCACTTCTTCTTTCTCAGCAGTGGCTCAGATGAGAGCATGTTCTTCTTTCAACGCTCACAGAGAGCATTACTCACAACTTCCTATCATCCTACTGTCTCTGTTTGACTTCAAGTATAAGAAGGACAAAGGAAGATTTATCTTTTCAGTTTTCCAATGGTGTTTCTTAGCAAAATATTTTTGCAGCATCCAGGTTTTCTGTAAAGAAGCTTGGCTTAAATTTTGAATTGGAGTAACTGTAGAAGCAAAAAGAGGAGGAATACAGGAAAGCTGAGCAACTGCAATCAGCAGGGAAGCTTCCTTTCCTACAATATTTTCTCTTCAAAAGAGAAAACAGCCACAAAAATGTAAGAAAATATTATGTCTTAACCTTTTTAATGACCAGAACATTCTTCAGTGATGAGTCATGTTTCTGAGAAAACCTGAATTAGGATATGACGAAACTTTGATGCAATTTAAGGAATTGGTGGAAAACTGTGAAGTAGGACTAATCATTGTTGGGCAACAGATTTCTTGATTGAAAAATGTATTAGCTCAGTAAAAGATTCATTGAAATTTCTGTATATCCTGTTGACAAAGAAAAAGAGATTTTGGCCCTGGTACAGAGAAGGGAAAGAAAAAAAAATAAAATATCAGTTAGACCTTATTTATAACAAACTCTAAAAATGTAAACTTAAGGTAAACCAAAGTGACTAATCTAAATTGGTTCTGCAGGGTCCCTGTCCAGTGAACAGAGAGAGAGGCACCGTGAGAGGGCAGTTTGTCCCTTTCTTTTCACAGCTTGTTTGAACACAAGGAAGAGTTTCTCAGGACTGACCCAGGAGCCTGGGCAATAGTCCTCGTTCAGCCTCATGGGCAGTCACGCACCTGAGCTCAGCTGCCTTCACTCTGTCCTTCCATCCAATTCAGTTGTACCACATTGATTATTTAAATAAATGTTTTCTGAAGATTCTTCATTTCTTGTAGTATCATCTGCACAAGATTTCTAATAGATCCTGGAAAAGCAAACTCTCTGCCCCATGACTTTCACTGACTAAACATGGTACTAACTAAACTGGTACTGCCTTCAGAACCAGTTTAGATTATTTCTCAAAACAAAAAATAAATCCCCAAAAACTTTCTAAGTCAGCACTATCCAAACATTTATTCTTGGCCAAACTGATTCAAAAATCTCCTTACAAGAGGGCATTGTGCCCCTGTGTGCTCCCACACAGCTGCAGCAGTCAGAGCAGATTAACTGCACTCTTCAGCCCACCAGGTCTATTGTTAGTAAAGTGGAAGAAACAACATCTCTTTGCTGATGAGCAAAAAGCCTCTAATGTGTAGCAGAAAGAAGAAAGGTTGGTTTTTTTCCTAGATGCATCTCGAACTCACACGAACTCACACGTCTCAGTGGGAAGTAGGTGCACAGACAAAGCAAGGGAAGTGCAGTGGCTGCTGAATGAGGTGGGTTGTCAAGTGCAGGGGATCCAGCATCTGCTTTTTTCATTGCTTTTTGTGGCTGTTATGCAGCTTCAGAATGATTTTTCCACCTTAGAGTAAGAAAGTGCTTTTTAGATTGTGTCCATGGGCTAAATAAAGGATAACTTGGAAAAATAACTCTTTTATCAGAGAAAAAATACTCTACTTAGAAGTAAGTTTTCTCACTGATATTTCTTTCCTGAAATCTTTATTTGACTTGTAATGAAGGATTAACTAAAAAGAAATCAGCTGTGGTGCACAGTGGCTGACCAGCAGGGTTCTCACTAAAATCCAGAGCTGATGTGACTGAGATTATAACTAGAAAGAGAACTTGGTATATTGGTGCTGTTACCTTCTGAGAGTATTTCAGCTGCAAGAAAACAATGCAGTGCCTGTTGGCATGTAGGTGTGAATAAGGAGTAGGATGGAGAAAAACAAAACTTTAAATTTTGTATCTGTGCACTCTAAGTAGATGTGTTATCTCCAAGGGACTGTTTCTGCTGTTGTTCTGATTTGTATTTGACATGCTAATTAGCACTGAGGATGTTTTCATTCATTAGGTCTTTTCACCATGAGAGGCTTAATTGATTTAAAGTACCCAGGTGAAAATCAAAGTTTGTTCTGCTTAATTTCTAGAATTGATAGATACTAAATAATAAATACCTTGTATTCCTCTCCTTTCCTATATTAGTCTACAACTCTGTTCTGCAGGTGAAGGATGCAGTTAGCATATGATCTCCTCACAGTTATGTGGAAAGACTTCAGAAAACTGACATATTCTTAAAAGCAGGGTTCTGCACTTACTCATTATAGAACAACCTAGCCAGGGCTAAGCAATAAATGATGCCACTCACTTGTCTGCAGCAGCATTTTCCATGTATTGCCATACTCAGGTAAGACTATTTCTTGGGGACAGGTATACCCTGTTTTATCAGTAGCAGACATGTGAGAATACATTGTCCCTCAAGCCAAACTATCAGGCAAGAAAAATATCTGGCAATTCAGGGAGGAGCATAGAAAAGGAAGAGGACTGTAGAAAAGATAAAGTAAGAGAAAATACTTTATTTTTTCAAGGCATATTATCTTGACCTGGGAAAGTGATGCCTTTGTCTATATAAAGACAATTGCAACATGAAATTTCCTGCTTGTGAGCATTTATCTTTACCTTTGCAGACCACTTTAGGAAGCAAGAGATTTATGGCAGCTGTAGAGCTTCTATTTCTGTCCCTCTGGCTTGGGGAACTACACCTTTCCACACAGATTTTACAATCCCTTTACAAGTCTTGATGTTTGAAACAAGAAGCCAAGTTTCTTAAGATATCTAAAAGTGTGCCTCTTTGTTTCTTATGTGCAGTTCTTCAACTCTGTTTCTCAGTCCTTCAGTAGAGACAGCCAACATCTGCTGCCGCCTGCTCCTGTTTCAGCTGCTACCTTTTCAGCCAGCTGTTAGCCACTTCTCACTCTGCTGTCCCAGAACAGGATTACAGAAGTGCCTTTTGGAACGAGGTACCTTCACTGATCAAGGAGAGGCTCTCAGTACACTGGTGCAGTCACCACCCAGAGTTACAGAAGTGCTGTGATGGATTATTCATCCTGAGAAATGGGAAAGATACCATATCTTCTCCGTGGACCACCCTTCCAGAAGTGACAAAGGCCTTTTAGCAGACCCTCATTTTGGGCCGGCAGCCACTGATTTGTGCTACAATCACACTGAGAGCCATCTTTTCCCTGTGTGCAGTCTCTCACAAAATAACATATGCGAAGAACACAGCCTGGCTGTTGGATTCCAGCTGTCTCTCAGCCGCCTCTGTAACACCTTTCCAGCCTTCAGCCTACCATGGCACTTCGTAAAGTGGGTTTTTATTACGCAGGCCTTGCATTCACTGGAAACTAGGCTGAACCCACAACCTTACAGCAAAGGGCAGCTTGTCCTCTTTACCAGGACCCTGAGCGGTAAGAAGTGAAAGTGGGGGAAAAGCACCATCCACCCTGGGCATTTTTGCTGGTCAGCTCTTCGGCTTCTGCTGAAGGAAACGCAGTGTGCTGCCACTCTTTAATACAGTGGCAACAGTTTATTGCGTGGCAGTGCCCAGAAAATGCTTTCTGTCTCCCATGGCAACCTTGAGCTTGCATGGAACAAATTGTGAGCAAATCCTGCTGTACTCATTCACGCTCTTTGTGATTTACCACTCATGCCTGCTGCAAAACCAACAGCCAGAAACAACAGTGGAGTGCGCGGGCTCTGACTGATGCACGTTTTTATCTCCACAGTTGTTATTCTGTTGTTTCCTGTTCCCAACAGTTGACTTTTTGTGCTCATATCATGTAGAAATCTCTAGTTCCATTCAAGGGTGGAAGTTGTAGAGCAAGCGCTAACTGGAAAAGAATCGGTGACTCATAAGCCTAAACATCCTTCATATTTAGCAGGAATAAATATTGATGCTAGAGAGATTTAAATTTAATAATGGTTAAAAATTGCAGTGTGTTGACAGGGAAGTCAGTTCCTTGTGCACCCATGACTCCTATTGACTTTTGAGGTAGTTGCAGGGCTGCAGCAGAGGTTGTTTTTAGCATTTCTGAATTGTATCCTGTACTCCCAGGGATTTCCAGGCAAGGAAAAAATGAAGATGAGAATTGCCTTTGAAATTTTCATTTCATTCTTTAGGAATAGCTAACAAAGGGAAATATTTTGCCATGGTGATACACTTTCCTTTTCATGAAGTTAAGATAGCCAGAGTGACATCATTTTCCATTGATTCCAATCAACAAAATTTTTTTTGCCATATAAAAAGAAGAAAGGGTAGGTCACTAGACATTGGTCAGTGGCACGCTGGATCAAATTCCACACGTGTATGTGCATCCTGACCAAGAACTACACACTTTTTCAGTGGAAGGCATTAATATTTGCCTTCATTTGTGAAGAGCAAGCCTAGGTTGGTAAAGGACAACCGAAGACTAATGCAGCTCTCCAGCTCATCTGGGATCTTGTTTTCGCACTCCTGCCTGTCCCTGTTGTGATGCAATCTGGCAGCTCTCACATGTCCTTGCAACAAGGATGTACCACTTTAAGCTTTTTTCAAGAAAGGAAGGAAAACCTCAAATGATGAACTCAGATTTGCAAAGGAAGATGGAAAATATAATTTTCAAATGCCTGATGTGTTTTATAAATTGCAAAGGCATTTGTGCTTTTCAAAAGGAAATCCTTCCAATTCCTGTTGTTCAAACCGTGGGGTCCAGTTCTTAGGCGGAAAAGGTCCCAGAAGCTGTATAACTTATGCTTAAAAACTGTGACATTTGTATCCAGTTTGAAGTAGCCATTGGGAGAGAACTCATTAAGAATGAGTAGAGTATTTCTAAAAACATCAACTAGGGGATGTAGTTTGGCCCTGATTTAACTGTTGAATCTAAGAATATGGAGAAATTGTATAAACTCCATGCCTTAAAAAGAGATGTGTCAAAGCCAAAGGACTACTTGCAGGAGGGCTCACCAGAGGAGCAGTAGGCAGTGAGTCGGCTTATTTGCAGAGCTGGACAGCTTTTGCTCCCAGTCCTGTGTCCCATCACTACCAAATGTATTTCGTCTCATCCTTCAGTGTTTCAGCAAAAAACTGAGCTGCTTCTAGCATTGATCTGAAGCCCAAATGAGTTCTAATGTAATATAAATAATAATAAAAGCCATAATAGTTGCCATTTAACTTTCCTCTTATTATTAGTCACCAAAAAAACCCTACCATTCTTCCCTAAATCCTACATAAACAATCCAGTGCAGCCTTGAAACATAAACATCCACTGACAGATGAAGCAGATTTCATTAGCCATTTCCTATATGATAAATATCCTGGTGTTAATAATGTCCTGCTAAGTCAACACTGACAGTGTTAAAATGAGTACTTAAAAAAAAAATCATTAGACTGTGCTGTATTAACATGAGTGGCAGTACAGTTCATCTATTATAATCAAATACTTTCCTGTGGTCAAAATCATCCTGAGATGAATACATATGCAGAATTTTTTCTTCACTTTTATATCAGTTTTCACATTATTGTGTTCACGTAAGTATTTTTTTGATATTCAAAATAGGAAGCAAAGACACGAATCTTCTTTTTCCTTAGCTTCTCAAATAAGTACAATCCATGCAACAGACTATAAGTGTTGTCTGCCCTGAGTAGCATAAGGTTTATATAAGACAGTGAAACAGTATTGGCAAATCCCAAAAATAAATTAATGAATTTTTTAAAATGTTATTAATCATTTGTACCTTGGATACCATTATTTATACAATTCTACCATATTAAGCCTCTCTAAATCCCTGAAGTCAGACTAGCCTCACTTCAACATATGAAAGTCTCCTGTCTGGAAAGGCTTTCCTAGAAAGCCCCTTATTATTTTTGCTATCATTTACATGATGGAGCGTGTCCAGAGAAGGATGATGAAGCTGGTGAAGGATCTAGAGCACAAGTCTGGAGCGGCTGAGGGAGCTGGGGGTTTTTAGCCTGGAGAAAAGGAGGCTCAGGGGGAACTTCATTTCTCCCCACAACTGAAAGGATGGTGTAGCCAGGTAGGGGCCTCTTCTCCTAAGCAACAGGTGGTAGGACAGGAGGAAACAGTCTCAAGTTGCATCTGGGGAGGTTTGGGTTGGATATTAGGAAAAATTTTTCACTGAAAGGGTTATTGAGCATTGGAGCAGTCTGCCGAGGGAAGTGATTGAGTCACTATCCTTGGAAGTGTTCAAAAAATATATAGGTGTGGCACTTGGGGACATGGTTTAGTGGTGGATGTGGCAGTGCTGGGTTAATGGTTGGACCCAAGGATCTCAGACATATTTTCCAACCTTAATGACTGTATGATTCTCTGATTCTATGTGATTTACCCACCCCTAGATATTTCACAGAAAGTGAACTTACACTGTGTTTTGATGGGGGTGAGTTCCAGTGGAGAGGTGGGTGGAGCACTACGGGGAGCGCAGGGAGGCGCGAGCAGTGAGCAATGCTGAGTGTGTGACCCCGCGGGTCCTCTGGCCAGGTTGTCTGGTGTCTCCTCTTTCCCCAGCCCCCACAGAGCTGATAGATCTTTGCTACATCCCACAGGGCTGTGAGGATAAAGCCGCTGTGAGTGTCTCAAATGCTATGAAGATACACAACAACAAAGAGTTGTACATACAGCCAAGTCCACAGAGCACCCCTTGAACCCTTCTTCAATTTACTCTGGCAAATGTGTCTCACATTCATTAGGCTCCATCTGATATCTATGTTGGCTAGCTTTGTTATTTAAAAATATATAGTCATATTTAGAGTTTTTGGATTAATTTAGATTAGCTAATTTAGAATAGCTCTTGATATCAGAACCTACAGAGGTACAGGCAGTCCAGGATGGCAATATGACAGAAAAATGCAGGAGGCTTTCAGGGTCTTTCTGCCAAGACTTTCAGAGAAATGCCACTGAAACAATCAAAATTACTTATCAGCAACTCAACCCCATTGAGCAACACCAAGATGAGTTGTCTGAAAGAGGAACCTCATCTGGAAACTGCAGTTTGCAGAAAAATCTGTTTCACAGATGCTTTTGCTGATCTATGAAACAAGTCCGTACACAGCCATCATTTCTTGTAAAAGCTCAGTCTACCTCCGTGAAAGGAACAGAAATTTTACTCCTTACATTGACAGGAGTTAACTGGGATCTCTAAGAACTTCATAGGTTTGCAACAGATGAATTATCATGGCATTAGCCACAGTGGTTACTGACTCTCCCCATTTTGTACTTCCACCTTCCTGTTAGAAACCAAATGTTTGTTTTGTGACTAAAGCATAATGAAATTGCCATTCAGTGGATAGCATTTGCCAGGGCTCACCAGATGTTTGCCTTCTGTTAAACAAGAATAAATATTGATAGGCCTAATCCTAAAAATCACAGCTGCAGTAAAAAATAAACAGTACGACCCTGTTGTTAATGAGTTATTGAAGATCAAGTACATTTATACAATTCAGATATAAACCTGCTTCCCTGTATGCCTTCTTTCCTGTTGTTGCTAGAATCTTTGTTTTCAGTTTTCCTTTAATTTTTTTCTGATAAATCACAGTGAGAAGCAATTAAATGTTTTGCAGTTGTATTCATTTGCAATTAAATCTAGCAATAGCTCTGCTTTTCCTTGTCCTGGTCTTGCTCTTTCATTCACACATGTTAATTTAATAGCCAGAATCATCCATCAAGGTGAATTACAAGGAAGATGTTGCATGGAATGACCAGCAAGACACCTCAAATTGCACTTGCTGCATCTGCAGCTGCATTCCTTGGCTTAACTGGGCCAGGCTGGCGTAGCTGCAGTGGAAGACTAGGAGGCTGCAGAAAGATGTCCTGTGATATGAGCTGTAGAAATTTCCCCTTAGGATTGCAGAAGGGTGACACGGAGAGTCAGGACATGTATGCAGGAAATGCAGACATGGTAGGAAGACACTGCTTTTCTTGGAGAGGTCAGAAGTGCTGAATTTCTCTGGTTTGTCTCTGTGCTTCTCCATGCAGCTTCCTGACTCACCCAAGAGCATGCGCCCATGCTGTGCTCCTCAGGAAGCTGATGGCAGAGCCAGATGACTGCAATGGCAGGTGTGCGGGAAACTTGCACGACAGGCTGGGACCTTGCAACAGGGACATTGTGAAAACAGGCAGAAATCCCAGCCTGCTGTGCTTTCCTGCATCCCTGGCCAAGGCTGGGACGTGCTGCTTCATGTAGAGGCAACATGACATTGGCGGAACTGATTGGGCAATATCTTTCTGACAGACAATGCTTTCTTACCAAAAAACCTTTATTTGGAGAGAAAAACGATATTTTGGCACAGTGACCTTGAAGGATTGCCAGGATCTGAGAGGAAATCTGCTCTTTGGCATCCTGTGAACCCTCAGGTTGTATGGCACAAGTGACAGGGTGATGTCAGTAAGCAAGGAGTGCTCTGTAAGGATTGGCTGTCACAAGAAGTGACACAGAACAGGGCTCTCTCTTTTGATGCCTTCTCCATTAGTTCCCATTGGTCCAACAATACTCACCTCCTTCTAGGGCTGAATTAGTTATTTTTACAAATTCAAACTCATGATTTATCCCTGGTTGTGAAAAGTGTTACAGTTTACAGCCTCATCCTAACCCTCTTATATCAGCACTGAAATTAAGTAACAACTGCATGCAATTACACACAAAAACTTGTAGTATAAATTGCTTAAACAGAATGTGATATATGCCATTTCTGAATCTGGCCATAATGGATTCTCTTGTTTTTATACTATTCAAGCAAAGTATTAATCAATTAGCATTTGATGGGAAATTATTATTTTTGTCTTCATTTTAAGATTCTGTTTTCTATGAAAAGGTACTGAAAACCCTTAGAAGTACTGCTTAACACTGCAAATGAGCACATTTACCTTACTAACAGAGTGTTTCTATTCTTAAATGGAAAAAAAAAGAAATAATGAGAATACCATTTTTGCAAAACTATGAGGTTTGACACCTACAGACTTCTGTGGTTGACCAAAAAAAAAAAAAAAAAAAAAANTGTTCTTGCTTCACTCTTTTCCGCTCCTTATTTGTGTGCACAGGCCCCGGCTGACTGAGGCTGAGATAAAATGTTATCAAATGTCATTTCCATTACATTCCTGGTACATGTAGAGTATCAGAACTTACAGAAACTAATTGGGCTGAATTCCAGGTAATTATTCCATTTTCCTGACACTGGATCTGTTTCATAGTAACTGCTTTTTACTCATGGGAGTGTCTTTGCTGAACCCGGGCCAAAACCAATCTGCTCTTCCTTCAGTGTGTACATACATCTTGGCTTTTGCATCATTCACATAATCACCTGTTTGGGAATTCATCCCAATCACATTCTTTGTTGTAGATAAGGCATACATCAATTTATCTATTCTGCTGACTTTGGATAAGTCATAAATTTTGGCAGCAGAAAACCTATCTTCTCAACTTACATGGTCCAGCAATAATCCATGAACTAAAAATTTATTTAAGTCTAGCTTTTACTGATTAAAGATACTATTAAGCTAAACATCACGCTGAGCACCATTTTTAATATTACTGAGGTGTTTTAGTCATATACATGAAAGTAAGAGATTAGGTGCAGGAGCTGATTCTTTATTTCTCAGAGAAATATTTCCTTGACCTCCACTTGTCCTTGGCTTTCTTTTAATTTCTTCTCCAGGGTGCCTCAGATCCCTGTACTCGTAACTGTGACTGCTAAGTGACAGGAGCAGGCTTTCCAAATTGTAACCCACCACATTACTGTTGGAAATCCAACCCTTTGGCAGTTATACTTGGATTTATGCCACATCTAACAGCCCACGCTGGATCAATTCCACTTTACTCAAGGTTAGCCTGCTGTGGGAACACCCTGATTGGGTCAGGGTCAATTAAAACCCCAAATATTGTCAGGAGCATGCTGACACCCACCTCAAATCCCATCCACAGGCTGGACTGGTCAGGAGTCTCAGAACACTCAAATCTGTTGACTTAGCCTAGAAATTGCTGTCTCTTGAAAAATGCAGAGAAAAGACAAACTTTAGTTATCTTCACCTTCACATCTTTCCACAAAGCTACATTAATATCAAAGCAGTGAGGAATCAGATCAATGCAAAGGATAAAGAATACCTTTTATCAATGCATTACATAGTATTGTCTCACAATGGAGAACACTTCATGATCTAAAGTCACAAAGGTGCTTGGGAGCCTTTTTCACCTAAACAAAGGCAGAGCATTAAGCTTCCAAGAAGCTCAGTTTCTTCCAGGTGCATAACCGCTTTCCTGAGCACTGGTCTCCTTCATCTGCTCATAACCAGATATCTGTGCAGCACAACCACTGATGGAGCTCGGGTTTATGGGTCAGTTGTTAAATATCTTCATTAAAAATACCCAACCAACTCCATCCCCCATTATGTTAAATGAGAGCATACAGATTGTTATCCAAGAGAAGCTCCATTAGCTTCTAGTAGTGAAAAAAGCCAATGTCCAGCACTTCTCAAAATCATGCCTAAAACATATATGCACGTAAAGATGCAGAGGTTTACCTGATAGTTTTTATGTTTTTCTTGAATTGTAAGGGAAGATATCAGGCACTCAATTACATTGCCAGAGAACAGGTAAAAGATGGTTTCTGACTTTATAGGGAAATTGTTTACACCCAACTATTATTCCTGTTCAATACAAAACTTGTATTGCTGTCAGCAGGAGTATGACTGGTCCAGTGAATCTAGCTATTTTTAAATTCTCCATGCTAATTAACTCATAAGATGGAAAAATGAACCTCTGAAATACACAGTAATTGCTTAGACTCTGTAAGCAAATATTGATCCATATATTTATTTTTCTTTTCATTCCTGTATCCCAGTGTCAGACTAAGTTTAGTCAAAGTAAATTAATGAAATGCGTTTTCCAAAAGACCATCATCTCTGTAAAGACCCTCATTTTTTAGTTCTCAGCAGCCAGTTACAGATCAATCAGATTTTCAAATATGAAGTGCGGCACTAAATGTTGGGTATGACTGGAGGTTTGGTGTTTTGAGAAGATTGGGACTTGCCTTTAGTGTATGCCCAGCTCAATCTCCATCCCCAGACACTGTTGGAGTTGCAATAAAAGAAGTGTGTGGGTAGGAGACCCAGAGGCAAACAGAAAAGACACCTCCAAATCATCTTTGTGTGATGCATCAGGGGAAGAACCCTTCTCCATGGAAATTTGGTGTGACCTGGATGGAATTTATTCTACCTGTATGGAGCAAACACTGTAGAAGCCACTCATCTTTCCTTAGTTTCCAGGGTGTCCATACATAGGAATGTGGTTCATTAAGTCTCTGTAATTAGCTGATCAAAGAATGACCTGACATATGAGTTGGGGATGAGTGAGTAAGGCAGTCCTGATCTTGGAATGAGCCCTCTTGCAAGATGAGGCGCACAGAGAGAGGGTGTTGGGTGATGAAGATCACAGGTCATACTTAAAAGCACTTTGGATTTGGGGATAATGCAGCAGAGTTCTGAAGCTTAAAGGCTGAAACTGTGAGACTGCTGAGAAACTTTTCTCTGAGGAACTCTGGCGAGTAAGCAAGTATTGGCTCACACCTTTGCATCGATAACATAAGCACTGCTTCCTCCTTCCTGGCCACAACTAAACTCTGAGATGAGATTGGGAGATGGTTTTTGCTGCAGTGTGCTTTTTACTTTGGCTTGTATTTACTCTCCACATACCTCACAGGCAGACTGCAAAGATCCCTCAGCACACACCTCTGCAAACGTACAGCTTAAGCAGAAGAGGTTTGTTTCATCTGAGACACTCAGGGCTGACCCTGCAGCATCACCTGCAGCCACAGTGAGGCTGGTAAATGAGGCAGATACTGCTCCTCTTTCAACGTCCTGCGGGTGCATCCTGCTCCCCTGCACCACCAGCAGCTGTCTGTGTGGCTGCAGAGTTCACCTTTGTTCAGTCCTTGGCCCTCCCAAATCTGATGTGCCCCACACCATTTAAGGAAGATGTGAAGGTCCTTGAAAGAATCCAGAGGAGAGCAACAAAGCTGGTTGTAAGACTGGAGGGCATGTCCTCTGAGGAGCAGCTGAGGACTCTGGGCTTGTTGGGTTTGAAGAAAAGGAGGTTGAGGAGTGGTCTCATTGCAGCTTTCTGAGGAAAGGAAGGGGAAAGGGAGGTGCTGAGCTCTTCTTCCGGTGTACTGGGCTTGTGAGGTAAAGTTTTGGTAGTGGGAGGGCTGCAGGGGTGGGTTTGTGAGAAGCTGCCAGAAGCTTCACCCATGCCCAACAGAGTCAATGCCAGCCAGTTCTAAGATGGACTTGCTGCTGGCCAAGCCCAAGCCCAAGCCCAAGTCCAAGTCCAAGTCCAAGTCCAATCCCAAGGCCATTAGTTGAATGTCTACCACCCAGAGTGGTAGCACTTCTGGGATAATGTATTTAATAAGGTGGGAAATAAACTGGTGCACAACAGCAGTCAGAGAGAGTGAGAATATGTAAGCGAAACTGCCCAGCAGACACCTGGGTCAGTGAGGAAGAATGGGAATAAGGTGATCCAGACACTGCAGTAGAGATTCCCCTGCAGGCCATGGTGCAGCCCATGGTGAGGCAGCTGTGCCCCTGAGCCCATGGAAGTCCATGGGGGAGCAGAGATCCATCTGCTGCCCATGGAGGAGCCCATGCTGGAGCAATTGAATGCCCAAAGGAGGCTCTGTGGGAAGCCCACACTGGAGCAGGCTCCTTGCAGGACTTGTGGTGCCATGAAGAAAGGAGGCCAAAGTGGAGCAGGTTTGCTGGCAGGACCTGTGACCCCACGAGGGACCCATGCCAGAGCAGCCTGTTCTGAAGGACTGTGCCCTGTGGAAGTGTCCCACACTGGAACAGCTCATGAAGAGCTGCATCCCATGGGAAGGACCCATGCTGGAGAGGTTTGTGGAAGACTCTCTCTTGTGGAAGGAACGTCATGGTGGAGCAGGAGAAGAGTGTGGGTTCTCCTCCAGAGGAGGAAGCAGAGGCCAAGACAATGTGTGATGAATTGATCAGAGGCCCCATTCTCCATCCCCCTTCTCCGCTGGAGGGAAAGAGAGACAAGTTAGGAGAGAAGTTGAGATGAGGAAGAAGGAAGGAGTAGGGATGAAGGTGTTTTAAGATTTTGGTCTATTTTTCATTATCCTAATCTGATTTGACTGGTAATAAATGAAACTAATTTCCCTAAATCAAGTTTGTTTTGCCCATGATGCTGACTGAAGTGAGTGACCTCTCCATGCCCTTACCTCAACCCATGAGACTTTTGTTATGCTTTGTCTCCCAGCTGTGGAGGGGACTGACAGAGTGGCTTTGGTGGGCACCAGGAGTTCAGCCAGGGTCAACCCACCACACCCTGGTATCCAGCGACAGGACACATGGGAATGGTTCAAAGCTGTGCCAGAGGAGTTTCTGACTGAAAATTTGGAATCATTTCTATACCAAGAGAGTGGTCAAACACTGGAACAGGCTTCCTAGAGACGTGCCCAAGGCCTCAAGCCTGTCAGTGTTTAAGAGGTATTTGGACAATGCCCTTAACATGTTTTAACTCTTGGTCAGCCCTGAAGTGGTCAGGCTGGACTAGACAGTTCTTGTAGTTCCCTTCCAAGTGAACGAGTGTCTTCTGACAGATACAGTCTCTACTTCAAAAATCTTAGAAGTGACATAGCCTAAAACTGTGCGAGAAGGAATATCTGCATCACAGAAGCCCAGGAGCCTACTTTTAATGAAGTCTATGTCAAGACCTAGAAAGGAATATGCACTATTTTAATTAGTTCTCTGTTACTTTCTAGCAATTGCTCCTTGATAGCATGCAACAATAATGGCTTTGCCAATAGCTACAGTTCAAATCAGTGAAGATGAAGAAAATAGTTTTACTTCAAAAGACACTCAAAATCTAACCAGGATTATATTTTTAGTTTTTAAATGAAGACCAGTTCCTGGTGCATTCTTTTGAACTGTTTCCTGCCGTTGAACGATCTCTCAAATCCCACTAATTTCTGTTGAAAACAAAAAAAAAAACCAACCAAAACCCCCCAAATCAAACCAAAACAACTCAGCAACTGACCTGTTACCTCTAAACCATTTAAGGTGACATACAACACATGACATCTCTTGACAACTCCACACCATTCTCTGTTGCTAAATAATATCTGCTAAGAAATCTTTGACACTTCTTTTTTTTTCCTTCATATTTGCAACCTCTGCTCTGAGGAGACTTTGTGGAAATTTGCTCAGCTTGCAGGAAGAAAATGCATGAGTAGATAAAAGCTAAAAATAACTTAGCAGAAGGCTGTCCAATAAGTTAGATTTAAGTTGAGTCATGGAAAAGCCTAGGAGTATTGTCAGCATCTGAGTTATATGGCTTTCTACTTCATTTGGACATGCTTGTGAAGTGTGTGAAACAATCTCATGAAAAGCAGTCACTGACTGTATTGATATTGCTGTACATCTTGCAAGAAATTTGGGGACACTTATACATCCTTTTGGGAATTAATTTTGCTGTATCTTGCAGGAGCTGAAAAGGAAATAAAACTGGAAAAAAATTACCAAACCCTTTTGAATTTCTTCCATCTCACAGTAAGGTACTTTGGGAATAAGGGTGAAGCAGTAAATATTCTAATTTTCTAGTAAGACCTTTTACTCTGACTCATATGCCCTTTCTATGGATGAGAGAGGACTAGAAAATAGAAGATAGATACCATATAGATTGTGCAAGATAGAACTGTAGTAAGCAAAACTATCTTTAATACTGTTTTCAAAACCCAGTTATTTGTGATTTATTTCTAAATGGAAAGTTATACTCGATGTGTTTCTACAAGGGACTCTTTTCTATCTTGTACCGTTGACATATATCTTCTTCAATAAAATATACTTACTAAATCTCCAATCTCTGTGGCCAGAAGAGGTTACAGGTGTAATGGAGAACAAGAATAAAGATGCAAAGGATCTTGCCAAAGTAAATATGATGCTATTTAAAAACAGAGAAGTGCTGTGTTTTGCACTTTGGAATCATCCCCCAGGAACAGCCTACAGCATACATCTAGGAACATATGCATACACTGAGGGGAATAACTAATCAGGCAGCCACAAAAATCAATATCTTAGATCTAGACTGCATTCTCAACTACACGCAAGATGACAATGCCCTTATATGGGGGGAAAAGAGGAAAGACAAGCTTCCTATTTTCATTAGGATGTCTGATAAGTCTTCTACCTGCTGAACCTTCAGAGAAGTGCAGAAATGCTCTTTCCCTCATGACAGCCCAGTCAGAAATTGCCAAGCTTCCAGAAGAAAGCTGTGAAAAAACCCCCATTGTTTACAGCCAGAGACCTAGAAAACATGAACTTGTAAGAGAAGTTTGAGACAGTTGGGGCTTTAACCCTAAAGAAGAGAAAACTCAGGTGTAATGTAATAGTCTTCAGTTATGTAGAGACTGCTACAAGGAGGAAAAAATTATATTTTCCATGTCTGTGGAAGACAGGACAAGAAGTGGTGGGCATAAATTCAGTAATAGAAAATTAAGCTGAACATTAGGCACACGGATGTTGGACAGTGTCATGGTGAAAAGAATGAAGGCTTGGGATGGATGAGAAAGAGAGGCTATGGTGATTTCATCTCTGAAGGTATTTAAGCAATCAGATGAGGAAAACCTATGCCTATGCTTTGGAGAAAGGGTGTGGAGAGGACACTGTCTTGTAACTTCCTTTGTGGGAATTGATTTTCCATGGTAAAGTAGTAAATTATGGGATGCCAAGCATTTCAGCTGGAACTGAGCAGTCTTACTCCAAAGAGTTTGCAGTAATAAAAAGAAAATGAAGAGCCAGCCTGGGTTAAATAGGGCAAGGCTATGCAACTCTGGGGTCTTTTAGGGCAAATTACAGTTGTGAGAGGTCAACACTGGCTTTTTCTTGAAAGCTCTGTGATAGAAAATGGTTTTAAGGGGAAGCTGAGAAGGAAGAAATTAGAGGTCTGAAGAACCTATTTAAAATTATTATTCCACAAGTTCTACCAAGATAGAAATCCCAGGGAAGTCCCCATCTCTGAGCCTACAAAGTCAGCCTTTCACCAAATGCATGTGTGTAAACAGTGCAGGGACTTCAGCATGCTGTAATCGAGGATGAGCATCTATCACAGGCATATTGAAGCTGCGGTTTCCTGAAGAGCTGTGCCGAATTACTGGTTTCTCACAGCCAAAAGGGAGAGATTTTGTGGCCATCCATCTCTGGCCTCCACCCCAGCCCTGTGTTGGTTCTGCTATTCAGTGCCATCTCTGAGGGCTGACACAGCAGAAAGCTGCTGGGGTTTGTGCCGTGATGTTTTTTGAGCACACTATTGAGTTAACGAGGTCACAGGAGGAGGTGTGGTAAGTGCCAGCCCCAACAGAAGTAGTTAAAGCATGCAGCCAGGCTGGGAGAATGGGGCAGCTGCTTCAGGACCTCCTTCCAAATCACTGAGTGATTAGGTTGGCTCAGCAAGTCTTGTGGAAGCCATGGCTTTGCTTCCATGTAGAGAAGCTCTTTTTTCAGCTTGTAAGAAAGCCAGAGGAATAATGCAAAAAAAAAAAAAAAAAAAAAGAGGAAAATCACTAAGAAGGCTTATGTTGTTATAAAATAATTAATGCAAGGGGAAGAAGAAAAAAAAGGTTTTGGAGCTAGCTGGACAGGAAGATGGAAATGTGCCCTTGATTTGAGGTCCTTTGTTGCACTCCCTTAACTGCATGGTCATGACTTGGCAGCTGTTCCGGCTCCAGGAGGCATTGTACAAGCCCCTGATAGGAGGGGTTTCCTCTGATGAGCTGGCCATTGTGACTTTACAAGAAATTGTACAGTACTTCCTCTCATCCATTAGAAACCACTATTTTCTGAATGAATTTTCTCCTCTTTTGTTTTTAACAGTTTAACCCTTAACCTTTCTGACTCATGTTTTCTATTCTGGTGTAGCATGCAGCCCGAGGTGAAAATGGGGACAGCCCACACAAATGAGACTCCCCTGCCCGCGGTCTGACAGGGAAACCAAGCATTGCACAGAGCACTGTTCCTGCTGAAGAGCACTCTGCAGGCCTGGGAGTGTGGTATGAGCAAAAAAAAAAAAAAAAGTCTCTCTTGCAAGTCAAATGAGGAAAGTCAGGCAGCTATTGAACTTCTGGGTGATTCATCTGTACTCTCCAATTTGTACTAATTGCTAAACTCTGAAGGTGTGGTGTGGGCAACAAGGGTAAAATGGTACAATTAGGGAAACGACCCTTTCACAATTAGTGGAATGAATTAATCTGAAGATCAGAAAGAGGACCAAGTAGTTATTGCAACAGTCAGCTATACTGGGCTAAATTCAGTGGTGATGTAAAAATACGTCTCATGTTAGAGTACCTGATAGGGAAGAAACCCTTTCTGCCCAAGCCAAGCACAGGATATTGTGAAATGCAGAAATACATGTCCATAAAACTAGCTGAGTACGGACAGAAAGGGGATGTTCAAAGCTGGAGTTCCCCTTGGGGTCACTGTTGAGCGCTCTGAAATTAGACTGGAAATAAGGGTATGGTGCCTTAGAAAGGGTCTGTCTTACGTTATGAAAGGCCTTTGAGTATTTCCTTGTGTAATCAGCATAAAAGTCACAGTATGTGAAAAGCACTGGCTTTTACCTTCCCTCATACCTATGTCCAAAAGGGAATAAGAAGGAGATATTTCTCACTCACCCATGATAATGGATGGCACTAAGAATCCTGAGCAATGCCTGAAGAGATGGAATCTTCCCAAGACCCTCTCAGGAAATACCAGGTCTCAGTAAGCTCCCTGGAGTCCTGTTCCAAGTGGTTTACTGCTAAAAGGATGAATCAATATGTGACAGGAAGGCCAAGGGGATGCTTGACTTCCAAATCAGGTTACAGGATAGGTATTCTTTCTCCAAATATGGAAAATACATTTTTTCCAAAAATAAAGTAAAATGCATTTTTTCTAAACAATATTTTTTTTTAAAAAAGCCCTTGTACATTTTCCATATAAAGGTGGAAAAGCTTCATAAAGTCTGTGACCTCCCTCACCGTTGTCCTGCAATGTTGATAAAGCTCTGTGGTGATCTGGGTTCTTGGACCAAAGAGATATTTGGTAGGAAGGGACAATCACTTACTAAAGATACTGTGGGAAACAGGGTTGAGACCTTTAAATGAACTGATGGGTGAATCCAGCCCAGGAGGCTGGTGGATGGATCTGACAGGTAGCAGACAACTCTCTGCTAAAACACTCTTTTGCTCTCAGAAAGGGATTAGAACTTTGAGTCCCTCTCTTTTAAATGTTACACAACAGCCAGGATGAAAAGGCAGCATAAAATCTCTCCTGTAACACCAACAAAACTTTCAAAAGCAATTTTTTATGTGATATATTGCTACTTCAGCTTGTCAGGCCGACATCACCTTCGTCCCTCTCAGTCCATCCATCTGAGCTGACTTCTTGTCCCTTGTCTGCGGGAAATGATTCATTCCGAGCCTGTGAAGTGCCCGCGTCGGGAGGCTGCTCTCCTGGGGCTGGTAAAGGTTACTTCTGTCTAAATCACAACACCCTCAGACTGGGTGGCTGCAGTACCTGCAGAATGATGGGAAGAGAGGGCAGGAAGCAGATTATTTTAATAGATGGTGTGGAACATAACAACGTAGTTCAAGCAAATCAAAAACCTTCTCACAATTTTTTTGTTTCCTGTCTTAGAATATTTTAGGTCATGGCTGTGATCTAGTTTTGGCTTTTGTTTTGTTTCTCTTCCCTATTTGGCTGCTGTCACTTGTCAGTGAGGCACAGTGATGCTGTACCTCTCTGATCATAACAAGGCCTAAAATTTCATCCTCTTCTAGATTATATTCTTCAAAGGAGGGGAAGATAGATGCAAAAAGTAGGGACATTTCTATTAGCACATTAAGTTCTTCAGGTGCTACTGTGGTTTTAATTTTGAGCAGTGCTATATGCGCTTCAGTCAGTGAAGTGGAGCAATCATTTATCAGAAGGAAAAAAAGTCATAAAAAGAAAAACATCTTTTCACTCAGTTCAATCTTTGACATGTGTATTTGAGTCATATCTTGTCAGTGATGAACAAGGTACAGTCATGTCATTTTCTTCTCACAGAGCATCTTTCCTCTGTGAGTTTCAGAGCTCTTCACCAATTGTCCTTCAGTCAGCAAGTAGATGGTCAAGTTGTGCTCCACTGCTAGTTCAATGCGTCTGCAAAATAAAGTGGACCCAGGCTACCACTGAATAAAAATGTCTGGGAAAGGAACAGCACCGACCAGTCAATCAGTAATGTTTAAATGCTAGCGTGGTGTGTAGCATGAGCTGGAAATGTGCCAAACTGCACTATCTCGAGTGATGCCTGGGGGATAGCATATGCTCCAGATTTTCCAATAGGCAGCACAGACAAGACTGCCCTGGACTTGGCCCCCTGTATGCCCCTGTACATGATAGACTGTGCACCTGCAAACCCTGATGTTGCACTGAAGGAAGCTGACACACATTCTTCATTTCACATTATGAAAATATTACATTAGTCCACAGAACTGGAAAAAAACCCACATCCAAAATGACATTTACATTTGAGGGCCACAGAGGGCAAAGTTCTGTATAGTTCAGCTCTGGCCACCGTGCTGCTTGGCCACCCAATGACAGAATATTCCTTGCTCATCTTTTATTTAACAAATAAATAGCCAGAGAAGTGCAGTGCAATAGTATGCCTCATTATTACCACTTTGCACAACTCTGTAGGTGCAAAGGAAAGGTTTTAAAATCCATTTATATATGACTATTGCCTCCTTGTGAGGTGGTCCCCTGTTGCCTTCAAGCACTTTCACTGCCATACTGTGCTAGAAGGAAAAGCACGAGGCCGTGTAATGATACCCCACTGGCCTTACTGATGTTGCTCCTGGTTAATAGGACTCCATGGGAGATGAGACTTCAATCCCCATGATTCAGGTCAAGATGAAAATGAATAGAACTTAATGGAATATACTGCCTAGGCTTCTCCCAGTGGGAAAAAGAGAAAGTACAGCTTCTTTTCATCCAAGCAAGTAGCTGTTACACAGCAGTAAAGTGGACTCTAGTAAGACTGTGGATGTGGGACTGGATCCAGAATGTTTGAGAGCCAGACATTGGCTACAACTCTTTTGAGATTGTTTACAGACAGCAAGGAGAAGTTTTGTTTCAGTAATTTAGATGAGTCCTTGGAAAGGCAGGAGATACCCCTTTTTTTTGGATACTCAGAAGATACCCTAGTTTGCATACCGCTGGCAAATACTCATCTGTAGTTCCATGGTGGGCAGTCTCGCAATGCCTGGATTCATGGAGGAGGACTCTGGCTGCCATGTCCAGCTCTGTTTAACTCAGGTATAATCTGGGAAGTACTTTGACCTGAGAAATGCAGAAGGGTCTTGAACTGTGTATCTTCCTGTCACTCCTTTTTCTTCTCCAGCTTCTGAGTTCTGCTATACCACAACCAAGGACCCCTCCAATCCCACAGTGAGGAATTGCTGAACTATGTCCATCACTGCAGAACAGGAAAAGGAAATCACAAAGGGTAGGAGATCAGCAATTATGAAGCTTCAATGTATTTGAATGATTTGATTTGATTTGATGCAGGAACTGGGAGGAGACATAATAGAAAGCAGAGAAGAAAGCAAGTTTCTCTTTTAAAGCCATTGTGGCTTAAGTGACAGGGCTACTGGCCTCAATAACGTGGTGCATGTGCTGCTGTTACCAAGGGCTCTTATGCTACGGACATGACAAAAACTCCTACAAACAGAGGCTCCATGGCATAAACCTGGTCAATTGAGGAAAACAAAAACAACCCCTTAACCGCGCAGTTTTGGGCAGGAAAATTGCATTCCATGGTTTTGGTTTTTTAAAGGTGATTTGGATGAAAAACACCAGATGTGTCTTTGGGGTTTTTTTCTGCTATGTAGAATTTTAAGAGTACTTAATTAATTTTATATTATTTTGCCCAAATTTTACTATAATAAACAGTGGGATTGTGAATTTCAGTTTCCTCCTAGCTTTTCCTGACTTTGTTTGGGGTGTACTTGGTTTCCTGCATGATCTTCTTTGTGTGTCATTGCATAATATGTTGGCTATTTTGGAAAAGTCAGATTATGAGGCTGGGTGCTGGTTGCTTGTTTGCCACCATATCACTTGTGCCAGCAAAACTTGTTTTGAAGGTCACAAAATAATATGCTTTACTGGAATAATGCTCCATTAAAAAAAAGGTTAAGCATCTCCTCTGTTTCAGGTAATTGCATCCTTAGACTAACACCTAATACTTTAATGAAGAAGCTAAACTTTTTAAAGAGATTTTCTTTCTCTCAAGGGTATAAAATGGCCATTTACAGTAAGTAGCTGCTGAATAACATTTAGTGTTTGAATTTCCCTGTTTTCCTCGGAAATGCATGCTTCCCTTTTGCTCAGGGCTGTGTAGGATATTCTCTCACAGACATGTATCCCTATACACAACAAGGAATAGTGCCTATGAATCTTCCAGCTCTCAGCCTGCAAGTTCAGACCATAAAACATCCTTCTCAGAACACGAGGGGTTAAGCCCTGGCCATAACTAATATGAGATGTAGGATGACTCTGTGTTGAGGGCACGAACCAGATTCAGTTCCCTCCTCTGATATGGTCTCTGAATGAAGTTATCAACTCCTGTCAAAAAAACAGGCAAACCCTCTTTTCCCTCTTTTCTTAACTCCCCTTTCTGATCCTGGGGCTTTCCTCCTCTTTACATGCTTTGGTGCTCAGCTGCTATTTGGTTGAGCCAGTTCAATTCACGCAGAAAATATTCACACTTTTCCCATGTTAGTTGTCTGCCAGGCTTGTGAGATGAATTGAATTCAGGAAACGGTCTGATGATCATCAGATCTGGCAAAGGAGAGGAAGATGGTTTTGAGAGAGAGAAGAGCAAGATCTATAGCATACAGCATCATCCCCTCTATTTGAATGGGACTCACTTCTCCTTCTGTGAATGAATAAAATGTGGAATAACCTTTTCTTCCTCCTTGAGTGCTTGTGTAACAACTTTAAAGAATGACAGACAGCAGCAGTGAAGGGGAAATGGATGCAAAGTCTTGCTTTAAGTCTGTCTTTATTAACTA
This sequence comes from Machaerirhynchus nigripectus, assembly GCA_013397975.1. Taxonomy (NCBI): domain Eukaryota; kingdom Metazoa; phylum Chordata; class Aves; order Passeriformes; family Dicruridae; genus Machaerirhynchus; species Machaerirhynchus nigripectus. Next base: position 218,906 of record VZRQ01000373.1, read on the forward strand.
TTAATAAAAACTTTATTACATCCTTTGCTGTTTTTCAACAGTTTTTTAATAATATTTATTTTGGGAGGTTTGTTTTATCTTAGGAATTGCAAAATTTGTATACACCATCCCATAAATATTTTTAGTAGCTAAACTCATACTTTTGCTGTCTGGTAGGAAAGAAACAGGTAGAAAACAGGTAGAAAACTGCAACCCATGTTGGCTGAGTCAATGTATTTAAGTTTAACATCTTTTCCATTACCTTTAATTTGTGGTGCTGGATTTTTTTTTCCATTATGATCTCTATTTCTGTGGTTTTGAATAAAAATATCTCCTCCTTGGTTCCAGATTGATGCCATTTGACTGTGAGGCTTTCAATCAATTCTTTCAAGGCTGCTGCTGGTTGTGTACTGACAGATAATTGAAAAACGACCAGACTAGCAAAGTTGCACAGGGACAAGCAGAGATCATCAGGATTCCCTGCAGGAACTGACAGAGCTTATCCATGTTAAATAAAGTTGCAAAACTTCCCGCAAAAACAGAGCATGCACTAAGCAGATCAGGCAAGATACTGTCTGTGGAGCATTTAAAATGCTAAGTAGTGTATCTCACTGTATAGACTATAATTCATCTCCATTTTCAGCTAGGATCTGATGACTTAAGCTCTACTAATGGTGACTGTGTTGCAACATGCATTTGGAAGGATGAAATAGACTTAAAATAAATTCTGTTGTTGGTTGCACCAGGTATCTCTTTCAGTGCAATGAGGCTGCAGTTGTATAAACACAGTCTGGCTCTTCAGTCCAGAGGGGAACCACAGAATCACAGAATATGCTGAGTTGGAAGGGACCTACAAGGATCACTGAGTCCAAATCCTGGCCCTGCACAGGACCATCCCCAAGACTCGCACCGTGTGCCTGAGAGCTTTGTCCAAATGCTTCTTGAACTCTCCCACCTTTGGTGCTGTGACCACTTCCCTGGGGAGCCTGCTCCAATGCCCAACAACCCTCTGGGTGAAGAACCATTTTCTAATATCCAACCTAAACCTTCTCTGACAGAACTTCAGGCCATTCCCTCACATCCTGTCACTGGTCACCAGAGAGAAGAATTGTGTCTTTCAATGAGGTCTCCCCTCAGTCTCCCCTTCTCCAAGCTGAACAGACCAAGTGACCTCAGCTGCTCCTCAAAGAGTTCCTCTCAAGGCCCTTCACCATCTTTGTTGCCCTGCTTTGGACATACAGTTTAATGTCTTTCTTATATTGTGGTGCCCAAAACTGCCCCCAGGGCTCGAGGTGAGGCCGCCCCAGTGCAGAGCAGAGCGGGACAATCCCCTCCCTTGCCCAGCTGGTGATGCTGTCCCTGATGCCCCCCAGGACAGGGTTGGCCCTCCTGGCTGCCAGGGCACATGCCAGGGCACAACATGAACTCATGTTCAACTTGTCATCAACCAGGACCCCCAAGTCCCTTTCCACAGTGCTGCTCTCCTGCCTCTCATTCCCCAGTCTGTCCATACATCCAGGGTTGCCCCATCCCAGGTGCAGAATCCAGAACTTTCCCTTGTTGAACTACTAATGGTTGGTGATTGCCCAGTCCTCTGTTTTGTGACGTCTCTCTGCAGGGCCTCCCTGCCTTTGAGGGAGTCATCAGCTCCTCCCAGTTTTGTATCATCTGTGAACTTGCTCTGCATCCCTTCCAGTCCTGCGTCCAGGTCGTTAATGAAAATGTTGAAGAGCACAGGGCCGAGGGTGGAGCCTTGTGGAACCCCACCAGTGACAGGTCCCCAGGTGTCACCCCACTCACCACAACCCTTTGTGCCTGACCCACGAGCCAGTTGCTCACACATCTCAGGATGTGTTTATCCAGCTGTGTGCTGGATATTTTGTCCAGAAGGATCCTGTGAGAGACAGTACGGAAAGCTTTACTGAAATCCATAAAGATTACATGAGCTGGCTTCACTTGACTAACTAGGTGGGTTACTTTGTCATAAAAGGAAATCAGGTTTGATAAGCAGAACTTTCCTTTCATGAAGCCGTGCTGAATGATGTGTGCATTCACCCAGAGCTGGGTGAGTTGCTGTGCCTGAGTGTACCAGGTCCTGGACAGCACATGTGCTGCTGGTCACTCCATTGGGCAAGAGCTACAGCTGCATGAAGCTTTTGGGTTGCACAGAGGATGCCATAGTCCAGAACAGGGTATCTGACAAGATGAGCTCTCTTTAGGAATCTTGCAGCAGGTACTTGACTCCTCATTTGGAAAGTACTGACAGCTTTTGACTTCAAGAGCCCTTTTCTTCACAAACCATGAAAAACAACAACCCTGAGTCTGTGCAGAACTGCTTCCATGACACAAAAAGAAAAAGGAATGCCCTGAAACACCTTGCAGAGTGCAGTGCCTGTTATCCCAGACTCAGTGGAAAGGTAAAATCCTATCGAACTGAGCTTTGTTTCACAGCTTGTTGGTTGACTCATGGCATGGACCTCAGCAGAACTGCATTAATAGGAAAGCAGTAAATCAGCTGAGAAACAAACCCTGTGGCTCAGAGCTGTCCTCTGGTCTCTCCATCAGAGCCAGTACGTCAGTCTGTTATCTAAGACACCCTGCTACCACAATCTCTGAGCTATTCACAGGGTTCCTGCAAAGGAAGAAAATCCTACTGACCCCTGATATCGATGAGGAACTGACATCTTGGCTTCTAATCAAGCAGAGAAACACACTGTGAAATTTTCACAGCTGTCTGCTAGGCTGATTTGTTAGGCTGGTAAATTCCCTTAAATATATGCTTCCCCATGTAGGAAATGGGGTCACAAGCTTTTCCTTCCCCAAAGCCTTTCAGTCTGTGATTGAAGACAGGGCTGAGCCCAAGGCAGCGGGGTCACAGGGGAGGTGAAGTGAACATACAGGAACAAATCTGAAGACACCTGGTCAGAAAACAGCGGTATTACAACTTTGGGGTACTATCAGTAATACATGTGATTGGCAAACAGATTCAAGAGGTCTCAGGTTTTTTCCTTAGCTTTATTATTTTGATTTTTTTTACCTTGATCATCTCCAGCAATGGAGTGCTTAGCTCTCAGTGCTCAGGTTGCAGAAGCTATAGTGTGTATTTGTGGAGCAAGGTGAAGGTACAATTAAGTCCTTGTTGTCCATCAGTAATTTCTAATGTCTATGTGACACGTTTTCCTGCATGGAGCTCCCTATCTTAGCTCTGCAACATGTGCTAAGGGCAAAGTGTGGTGCTGCCCTTGAGTACAGGACATGCACTCAAGCGAGTCCTGAATGCTCCCTGCACTGAGCATGTGTGCACAAGGGATGAATGAAGTCATGGTTTGGTCCCAGCTATACTCTAAGTTAGGTTACTCAGGGCTCTGGTCTCACAGATGCCAATTCCAAGGACTTAGCTGTCAGACACTGAAAACCCAGCTCACAATGCATCACTTCGTGCCAAAAAATCAGAGCACTCTAAGCCTTCCTGTTGGTGCATAGTTGGCTTTCTGCTTGCTCACATTACACAACACATCACTGAAACAAAGACAGTGCAAACATGAATAAATGTGTCGAAGAAACTGGCAGCAACATGAGTGTAGGTCAAAGTTATCTACCTCCTGCCTAACCCAGAAATCAGGAATGGAGTGTGGGAAAGAGCAAAACCACAGTTTTTTCTTGAAAAGGTTTTAGTTCTTTTGCTGGAACTTGTCCAGCAAAGGAGTTCTTGGCATTCAAAGCCTCATTTACAGGTGTAGGCATTTGTGTGAGGACATGGAGGAGAGGGAAATGGCTTTCCCAGAGAAGATGGCTATGGAACAAGACTTCAATTTCACTAAATGAATCCAAAACACAGAGGATTTGGGGGAGTTATTTCCCTACATACACACAAAGTTATTGGTTTCCACTTAGGGCCATTCAACAGTTCACAACTGAGCAAGCAGAAGTTCAGCCTGTTTTGCTTTCCTTACATTAGCGGCTTGCAAAGAAGCAAATTCAATCTAAATTAACCTGGCTTTCCAGGATTTATGCAAAGGGAACTGTCTCTCTTTGTGTGCAAGCCCTCCTCTCCATGACTCTGTAGGTTGGGGTTTGTGTTCAGGTGTTTGTCAGAGTTTAAAATCCCCTTCCTCCTGCCTGAAGATATTAAGGTGTTATTTATACAGGACATAATGTGGCTGTTATTCCATCACAAAAATTCTAAGCCACCTCTCCTTCTTGCAAATCAGTTTTATGTTATGGTGAGCTTGTTCATAAAACCAAATTTGGGGTAATGGGGACATTTCATTTTGCAAGTCAATGTACGTACCTTTGATCATCAGCGGAGGAGATGGGCAGCCCCCAAGGGCAGCTCAGATTGCCCTGCAGCTCTGTCCCTCTGCCAGGGTGAAGCTCACTGCTTGTTGACTAGAGGACACCCAGGGAAAATCCAGTCCTTGGAGCACACACAGTACCACCCCTTGCTCCATTCATGCTGGGGCTGCAGTCTGTTTCTTCTAACTGATCTGTTTGCAGTTTCATTGAGGCTACAATAACTATGTTTGGCTACATAAGAATTACTTTTAGTGCTGCATAGAATATACTACACACATTTTGGGAGGAAGGGAGAAGAAGGCACACGTTTATCACCCTTCCTTTTACTAGAGATATGTTCTTTTCCACCCTCCTTACGTTTCCTGGGAGACACACAGAGCCAACACCTGTGTCTCTTAACAGAAGTCAGTACCCCTGGAGGCTGAAGTTGTTTTCAGCCATTCTCAGTAGAGCTGCCCCACATTTAAATGTATAGCAACCTCTCCTTTCAGATCTTTTCCTCCTGACGTCTAATGATAATAAAACCATAGGAATAATAATCCTAAATTCATATGCATAATTATTTTCTGATATTTTCCTCCTAAGATATGAATGTACTCTATAAGGAAACACTGCTTTCTCTCAAGGTAGAGAGTGTGACATTAAGGTGAACGGGAGAAATGATTTCTCTATACATTGTTCAAAAGGATTTGCTCGGTAGCACTAAGTGTGTGCTACAGCATCAGCCAAAGTCCGGACATTCTACTGTTGACTTCATCAGGAAGCATGACCCTTCCTCTAACACGTGGCTTTCTTGCTTCATAGAGAGCATCTGAAAAAGCAGAACAACAAAAATGTAATTCTGTCCACTAACCATTACCAGCCCTCAGGAATTAAGGGAAAGTATCTATAGGGAAGAATGACAGTCTTGTGGTTGAGACATGAGTCTCTGAGTCAGGAAATGGGTAGAGTATCCTACCACAAGCTTCTAATGTGAACTGATGCTGCTTAAACTCTGTTGCTTCTGGGATTAATTAACATGGGATTAATGCATTCCTAGTATTGTTTTCCCTTTAGTTCTCCCTAGAAACTCTCTGATGCTTAGTCTTCTAGGATTTAGACTTCTGGGGCATCAGTAACAGACTGAAGCAGGAATTAGAATCCTTGATGAACTTTTCATACAGCTTCCTCCTTGTTATTAAACAAAATCTATTTTTCACTTTTTTATAATCCATGTTTTTGGTATAAGCACAACCAAAGACAAGGAAGCTCCATTATATCATACGGTGATTTAAATAAAAGTCACTTCTGCAGTTCTTTAGCTGGCTGCACCCAGTTAATTTTTAATAATACAAGTTTTCATATTCATTTGTGAAGGGATCGTAAGTACCTTACTTGTGAGTACTTTGGAAAATGGCACTCTGTCTTAGTTATCTGTAAAAGCTTGAATGGCTCTTGAGCCTTACAGCTCCTCCTCTGGGTGAAAACATTTTTGGTAATGAATGGAACTTAGGGATCCCCTGCTTTGCAAAGCTGGAAAGCTTGAAGCCTGAGAACTGGCATGAAACTGGCATGAACTGATAGGAAAACAATGCAAATATTTCTGGAAATACTTTCTCAAAGAATGTTACCTTCAATGAATCAGTGCTTTTGGCAATAGCAAGGCTAGCCTTGGAGGCTAATTTTGAAGTGTTCCCAAGCTTTCGGCATGTCTCAAGATCAGTGTCTCAGACATTTATGGTCAACCCATTACTCATATTTGACTTTCTGTTTGATTGAATAAACAAGCTTCTTCTACCTGATTTGGAGGCCCCAATGGCCAGGCTCTCTGCACTCTCATAGATTTGGTAGCTGTAAAGATGATTCAGTAACTCCATCATTCATCCACTAGCACAGCTGGCAAAAGCTTCCTTACCACAAATATGAAGGATAAGGTTGGAGAGATTCCTCTGTAATGCCCTTGACCACTGTGGGCAAAAAGGAAATTCTTTTGTTGGAAGAGTCAGTCCTGAGTGTTTATCTTGCTAAGCACTTTAAGGAATGAAGTGCATTGAGCTTTTCACCGTCATTCCCAATGTGTGTGAAAGGTCAGCTTTTTACCCATTTCTGCTCTCTTCCTTGTTACACATTAAACCCTCATGTCTTTTATGCTGTGTGTCACTCATGCCTTCACTCTGAGAGAAGAACAGGATAGTTTTGAGGCAAAGAAACCGTTCATTTCACGCATCATCTACTCTTCACTGTTTTACAAGCGCTGGAACATGATGACTCAAACCAATTTCAGAATGTCTGCCTCCAGTATCTTTGGAAATTTGAGAGAAGTGTGCTTTAGATCCAGTGATCTCTACTTTCTCCACACCCAATTCATGTTTTCTGACTCAAATGTGGTCTGAGTGACTTTCCACATTTCTTGTTCCCTCTCATTTTAAGGATCAACAGTTTTCTCCCTCTAAATGTCTTCCCTCTGTGTAATCCTTAATTCTCTTGCAATAACTGTATTTGATTTACCTGAGCCTTATGAAAAGTCTTTTTGAGGTCAGTGGAAATATGCCCACAGTATTCAGCAGACTGTTGGATCAGGCATGTACTAGAATTGACTGGAAAAATTCCAAGGAAGTGGTGGAGGATCTGGATTTTTTCTTTCTTTTTTTTCTCCCCTTTCCCTGAGGAATGTGATGATTCATTGTGGCTGAAAATTGTGTATGACTTTCATTGGAAACCAGCATGTGCCCCTAAACCAGTCCAACTTCCTGCTCAACCCACTTCAAAATCGAATTTAACCCTGATTTTTTCTGTCTTGGATGTATACTCAAACCATGAGACTCCTCTGAGATGCATCTTCCTCAGGCCTCTTTTCAGTTTTCCAACTTTTAAAAATTAACATTTGTTGCTCTAGAGAAATGATTAAATCATTAGACCTCTCACCTGTAATGGATGAGAATGAAATTTAAGTTCCTGCTCTGAACTAGGTAAAGTAAGACCTTGAACTTAGAATTTCCACATCACAGGGAAATGTTCTGACACTGAAATGCTGTGGAATAATTTATTATTTTACCTATGCATTAAAATATTCTAAGTCCCCTGTGAGGGGGAAAACTTATAAAAGCACACCTATTTGCGTGGGTTGAAATCTTTTTCTGTTGTTCTGGTCCCTGTCTGGTGTAATCCATTCTGCTAATAAAGTTTCCTTCTACACAAACACTGAGGAGAAATAAGTAAATAATATTTTAAAATGAACTTCCCCTTCATTGTCAGCAGAAAAAATGTCCCAAAACTTCCTGGTGGAAGTGTGGTTGCAGAGACTGCCAATACTGACATAATTTTGCAAGCTGAGAGAATGTGTTGACTCACATTAACATCAACTGTATCTATAGCTGTATCTATATAAAATATCCAGCTATGCAATTCCAAGAACATCCTGCATCCAAGGATTCAAGAAAGCATTGGAACACAAAGGCCACAGCAGAGTGATGTGCATCTCTGTTCATGTCTGGTACTGCAATTTGCATGTGAATTAGAATTAATTTCTGTGCCTGATGGCCCCTACTTATGTAACTCTCCAAATGTCTTGAACAACATTAAACATTAAAGGCATTAAGCATTAAACGTTCACATGAAAACTGTCTGCTCACCTGTCCTTCACCACCATTAAATAAAAAGTTTAAAATCTCTAATGATATTCTACCAGATCCTTTACAAAGATCATTTTTGTAGATGGACACCAGTGCTTAATTTTTCCTTTTGCTCAGGAAAATGTGCTGAAGGATTTAATTTTAGTATTTCACACTTTAATGAGATTATAAGTGTTCTGAAAGAATCATAATAGATATAAGTATACTGGAATATCACCTAGCATTTTCCAATTGATTTTCTAGTATATAACCCCTCTATCCACAACCCTGTACATGAACTGGGTATGGTCTTCCCTGTCTCTGTGAGTACTGGTTTTTGGTCCAGCTTCAACCTCATCAAACTTTCAGGTTCTAGTGTCTTTGTGCTTTGTTTATTAAGGGATACTACAGGAGGAAGGATTTCTGTGGTTTTTTTTCCAGATTTCAGTGTTTAATTGAGCACTCTTCAGTTTGGTTATTTCCCAGTCTTCAATTTCATCTCGCTAAGAACCACTCTGGGCACATGCTATCATAATCACAAATTGCTCTCTACAGGCAGACAGTGGTCACCAGAGAGTCCTGCCTCTATCCTCACCAAAGCTGGGGTTTAGCCTGTACAGCAGACCACCACAATTCCCATGTCCCCCAGCTAAGCTTCAGGTTAGAACTGGGAAAATTAATAGAATTTAGTTTCAGGACAAGGGTTATTTCTTACCCAAAAAGGGATGTGTCTCAGTACTGACATCTACTGCACACTGACAAATTTGTTGAAACTTAGGTGAAAACACCACCTTCCCTGCAGTGTGCACAGCACGGGGTGTAACTGGGTCACAGCAGGACTCAAGGGCAGGGTTCAGAGATGCACCATCCCACATTAACTTAAGCAAACGTCCTACAAACAAATGATGGAGAGAGGAGAGTGGGAAAAGGAAGTAATGGTGTGACCTCTTCCTTCTTGAGCGATGCTTATCTCTGAGCATCAGGTGGGGGGTGGCCTCATAATCAGAGTAAGTGCTGTTCATTGTTGTTGTCGTGCAAGCTATCAAAGAGCAACCTGGAATAATAAATCCCATGACATGTGCGGTAGAGAGACACAGAGAGAAATATTTTCCATCTCCAGCCCCAGTTTGTTTAGGGCAGTTGTGTAATTCACCTTTCTCTTGGCATGGAACCAGCCTAGAAGCAATTAATGGGTTGGAGCACCTTTTGGTAAATTCACAGCTGAAGGGGGAAAATTGGTCATAGCAATAAACTTTAGATAATACTCCTCCAACAAGGACGTCACACTGCCTACTTATCTCCTCACCCCAAACCACATCACATGCATTCACATGAGTGTCGGAAGTGAAAGTAGCTATAAACAGCATAATTTCTCCAGGCTGGTTCACCTGAGGTGTTTAGGCCTCATGCTAGTGGACTCTGGTAAAATTCAGCAGTAGCTGAAAAATAATAGTGTGATAAATCTGGTGGGAGAGAGAGGACAATTAGGCCACTGGAGGTCTGAACACTCAAGTTATGTAAAAGCTTATATTCACGTCTTAATGACAGGAAGCAGAGTATGTAGGTACTTCTGTGGTTCAGGAAGTACAAAGCTCAGAAAAAGCAGTAGAAAATATATACAGGAAGGTGAACTGAGTGGGTTCAAAGTCTGTTGGTAGAAAACAGAACTTCTTTTATTTTTTACCACTGTTTTTGCTGAATGAGCAGGGGAGAGGGAGCATAGGACACAGTGGGGGAGGGAAACCAAGCTTGTTAACTCTCTTGTTTTTCATAATTTAAAATAAGGGGATCTCCTTGTAACGCTGGCTGATTTTCCAGTGCTGAAGACGTCAGTCCCTGCCAAGACTCATCAGAGTGACTGATGCTGTGACTATTGCTGCGACTATTTGGGGACACTGGGAAATTCTGTCTATTTACTGGAAATAAATATTTATGGAAGAAACAGAAAAACCAACCTGTGGGCTTTCAATATTGCACCCACAGACTCCTTAAACCATACCACTGCTTAAGAAAATGAACTGGTTTTCCACAAGAAGTAAACACCTACTGTATAACAGAAGTGACATGGCATTATGGTCAAAGAGATATTGATTTATTAACTCCTTATTTTCAGATGTTTTTATCATGCCACTGGAAAAATTCTTTGGAGTGATAGTGCTTAGGCATGTTGTCAGCCTCAAGGTGAATTTTGTTCCTGTAAATGGTTTTGTGTAACGTGTTTGAATATTTACATCAACCTAAGAGGAAAGAGGTTGAAAGGAGGTAGAATTGCTTTGAAAAAAAAACAGGAACATACAGTCTTAAAAATGTCTTAGTCTCATGTTTTTAATGAAAATACGATTTTCAATAATTTCTTTGTGAAAGACAAATATGAGCATTGTATAACTGAGTAAAATTTTCAGTTGTTGAAATGTTTTAAATAGGGTGGGATTTTTTTGGTTAAGTCTAACTTTCAGACATTGGTCTGTAGAATATATGGTAATACACTACTTAGAACACTGCGTCCTAATTTTGCCATGAACATGCAACCACTGGTGTGATAAAATAATATAGATTTTCTTTAGAGTCCTACCATACAATCTAACTGAGAAGTTTATCTCTGCTGTGGAGTTTAATGAGAAAACTCATAAAATGTGGAGACATGTTATAATTCTCTCTTACAGTCCCTTAGATTTTATGTAATTTTTACCAGGGACGGTTTTATTTCTTGTTTTAACTATTTATTTAATTATAGTTAAAATCTATTGTACTTCTCTGTGAGGTGGATCATTTGACATTTCAGTACTAACATCAAAAGACTTGCAGGGAAATTCACCGATGTGAATTTACCAGTTTCAGCAAATTTCAGCCAACCAAACAATGAGTTTCAAAGATACCACTGGGTTAAGTGGAGCCAATATTTTACCCTGGTTTTGATACATGAATATCTAATTTCTTTGAATATGAAACTCTAGAGAAGCTATATAAATGTGACCCTATGCAAATCAAAAGAATGTTTTCATTACATTCTGTGAACTGAAACTGCTGAGTTTCACATCTCTTTAGCTTTTAAGCTACTAAACTGGGGAATTTTCCTGTGCAGGTAATGAAGAAAACTTGATATTTCAACTTCAGAATTACTTTTTTACTCTATCCATTCTGTAACTCTGTCACTTACCAAGCCTCAAAACTCGTGTTTATTTGGCAGTGATATTAGGAAAAGAAACTGGGAGAACTATTATGGAATGGAAAAGTCACAAAAAACCTTAGGGGAAAATGGTCCTTTTGTATCTCAGGTCAGACATGACCAGAATGCCCTGAGCTTTAATAGCAGCCTTATGGGCTGGAAACCCTTCTTTTTAATGTTACATCTTCTGTAGAGTTTTGTCTTCAATGACTATTTGGAAGAAATTTCATTTGACTGAAAATGTTCCAGAGTCTTTTAATGGCACAGAGAAGAATGCTGATATCACTGACTTTTGGCATTTAGTCATGTTATTTGGCCACTCTCCTTTCCTTATATTTGAGGAGCACAGGGTATAAGTAAAGTATGAGTAAATCTGTCAGGATTGCCCAGGTTGTGTCACAGGCAGTTCTCCCAGGGCATCACTGCCTACCTTGAACTCGTGACCTTCTTTCCCCTCAAATTGCTCTTTTTACTGGAATTCTTCGCCACTAGGCATGACCATTAACTGGTAGTTAAATGCAAGTCAAATTCCTGTTTAAAACCTGAGTAACTCTCATAAAAGTTTAGAAATTCTCTGTTAATTCTAATACATCAATATTTTTGTCCAAATCATGATACAAGAAGACAGGAAATGGAATGAATTATGGTGAAATGTCACTTCAGCACCACTTAGACATTTACATAAGCATAAAAGCTTTCTTGGAAAGGATTCTGGAAATCACCTGTTCAGCCTTCTGCTTTAAGCAGGACAGTCACCAGCACCGGAGCACGTCAGCAGTGGCTTTGTAACTAAGACCAGAAAAACTCTATTGACAGAAGTATAATTTGATCTGAGATGATCAGTAAGAAATGTAGTTTGTGCACATTATACTTCAGTTTTGTTTCTTGGTAGGCTTTGTCTTCTATGATTGAAGGGTCCTGGAAAGTGAAAAGATTCAATTCATCAAGAATGATCATCCTAAATGGGGCAATGTGAACTCAGACTCAAAGAATTGATCTTATGCTCAGCAGCAAGAAGAAAAATTGTGCCCTGTCCAAATGTTTCAATTTTCTTGACAAACAGATGTCTCTTACAGATTTTTTTAATAATGACGTTTTCTAATGAAACGGTGTTCCATGCAGAATTCTGCACTGCACTGACTAAAAGGCCAGCGTTACTGCTGAACAATGCTGTTCAAAATTAAAATGGTGAGGAACATCAATCTTAACACAGATTAACTAAAAAAGTCTGGGCAAGGAAACATTAAAAAATAAATTAGGTGAGCAACTAACATACTGAAATTCAGCAAACAGTCAAGGACAAAGAACTCCTACTCAGGAACATTTAACTGATCACCAAAATCATTTGCTATTTTATAGACAGTAAAATGTGGGAAACTTCCTTCGATGTACATGATTGTTGGCAGGGCCTTGTTGGGCCAGGTAGCTCAAGTTTACCTCCCTTTACACTTCTTCTTGCTAGCTGGACTGTGGCGTCCCGCAATTTCCCATGCAGAGCTGTTTCAGGTCCTTGTCAAATAATCTGAGAAGTGACAACCCTGTCACCTGACCCAAATACCTTGTGTGAGTCCTTCAGGTTGAGTACATGATGACTCTTGGTTGTGGTATGTGTGTACAGAACAGCCCTCCCTTGGCCTTCGCTTCACTTCCGCACTCCCCCTCTCATGATATATTAGTCATCAAATCATGAGGGAGAGATATTTCCAATTCGTGGTGTTTCAGTCATCTAGCACCAAGGGAAATGTGAAAATAATTCCAGTTTGCAGCACCTGTTGCTTCAAAACCACATTGCAAGTTGTCGAATAGTATTCTCTCCCTCTCTCTCTCTCTTTGTCTTTTTTTGGACAAGGTTACAAACTAATGAGTGTGAGACTGCCAGAAAAAGTGCTGACACAATCTTCACATTTCATGGGCTAATGAGGTAGAAAATAATTGTTTGATGACATAAATTAATTAGTAGTCACCAAATTTTGAAAACAGACACTGTATATTCCTGTGATTTAATCAGGCCAGGGTGACCTCTAAGCATTTATTTTTTGAAATTAAGGGGTGCAAAACACGGGAGAGCCAAAGCACTGGCAGAACTTCAATGCAATTTTTCCATTAGTGTAATTGGCTGAGTTTATCAGGGCAGGCTGAGAAGGAGCTGACAGATAGGGCTGCCTCTCTTCATGCAGCCAGCTCTTCATCCTGCAGAGCCCACCGTGTTGCACCAGAAGCTGCTGGTTCTCAGCGTGGCTGAGAGTGAGCTGCATGTCACCTTCCGTGTCACCCCAGCAGTGTCACTGTGCAGCTGAGTCTGCAAACACATCTGTGATGTTTGGATAGGGACAGCTTGAGCTGCAGCTCTGACTCTGCTGGTGGAAGAAGTGAGTAGAGAGAAGGACAGCACAAGGACCTGCAGGAAGCCTAGACCCCCAGATATTTATGTTCCTGTTTTCAGGTCACTTACGATGTATCTACTATAGTTATTTGCCATCTGGGAGAGGAAACTGAATACTGCTTGCCCTAGAGGGCTGTAACAGAGATAAAATTCATAATTCTAACAAGTCCATGTAATTGCTTAGGTGTCTAGAAACAGCTTTGAAATTGAGAATGTCATATAGAAACCTTTACGTTGATCGAAATTCAGTCAGCTTCCACCCTTTCAGTTTTCCCTGATCACTTCTTTTACTCCATGTACAATGCATTCCTGCCAGTGCAAGTCAGATACAACTCACTGTTAACAGAGGATGATTCCAGCCTTGTGCAATTCATATTTTTCCATAGCAGGCTGAGTTTGAGTCCTGTACCTGCCAGCTGGTTGTTTTTCTCTAGTTGGGGATGAATGCACTACTCACATATGGCATGGCAGCCATAATTTTCCTCAGCTACAGAAGCTCACGGGATATTCATGTGGGAATCCTCCTAAAAGGTACAGCAGGACAAGTGGGTTGGAGTGCATGCTCATTTCCAGAAAAAACTTCAGATGGAACCCTCTTCTAGGCAAAAGGTTCGAACATAATTTCTTTGCCAGTGGGTGTAACCCTTCTCTTACAGCTCCAGGATGGACCCAGAGCTCCTGTGAGAATGAACAAGAAAGATCTATGTTTGAAGTGCCAGATTTCGTGTCAGGTGGAGACTGAGTTCACCTGGTAGAGTTTCTTTAGTGAAATACTATTCTAGTATTAAAAGATGTGTTGAAAACATATAGATGCTTAAAGCTTTGATGTATTTGTCTGCACCGTCAGGTTTCAGCATACCTTAAATGCTCCAGAACATGAGAGGCATAAAAATACTGGCAGATCAGGTATTCCGTAAGATCTTGGAATATTTATTTGTCTGTGAGAGGAAATCCCAGAAGCTGGTATTCAGTGGAGCAGAAGCTGCAAGCCTGGCCAAAACATTCACAAAATGTTTGAAGATGAACTTGCCTTAACCATTTTCCTGAACAAGCTTCTTGGAGCTTTTTAAAGCCATTGGCATTGCTGTTGCTTTCTTGATGAAAAAATTCCATCATCACAGCATGTGCAAGGAGTGTGTTCCGCAGGGAACAAATCTGATCTTTGTGTGTCATCCAGCATTCCCTCGGCAAGTGACGCCTGCTCCCTAAAGCCCTTCTCTCGCTCACCGTAGTGGGGCTGCTCACTGCAAGTGAGCCCTGCTGGGTCTGGACACTGAGCTGTGTGCTGTCGAACCCAGCGGAGGAATGGGGAACTCTCACAGGTGTTTCAGTGCACATATGGGCATGTTTAATATTTCAGATAATTTCTAATTAAAAATTGATGTCTGTGGGCATTGCTAGGATCTTGGAGGAAAAATCCTCACTGCCTTCATGCTGATTTGCATAACAATGCTCACAACAGCCTCGGGGTGTAATTTTGCTTGTCAGGCTCTGTATTCCCCATTCCTTCCACGACTACATGGAAAGCCATTTTCCTCTTTGTTCTTCTGTGGTCTTGCCACCTTGTGCAATGAGTAAAACTCCTTGCTGGCTGGAGAGCTCTGAAGATTTGCTGAAATCAATAGTTCTGAGCATCACCAGTGGCAGCTCTGATGTTGAGGGGGATACACTCTGTTCTGTCACTCAAGGAAAGGGAAGAAAGATAAAGGGGCTGCTGGTGGGAACTGATGGCAGTCCATGGGCACATTGCAGGGCAGAAGGGTGTTGTTCTGCAGGTCCATTTATACCCTGGAGCATGAAATGCCATTTCCAAGAGCAGTTCTGTGAAGCCATGTATCTTTCTCCTTTTACTGGGGAGGGGCCTGTGGCCTTCTGACCTTGACAAGGCACAGGAAACCACTGGAGCCAAGGGTCTGACTGACACTCCTTCCTCTCCTCCCTCCCTTGTTATGGAGTGTAGACAAATGGCAAAAGATCGTGTGGCTTGGTCTTTCCCCTTCTGTTTAGTCCTTGCTGGTTTATGCTCACATGTGCCAGCCCTTCGTACTTTGAATCCAGAGATCTGAGTTATAGGCTGAGGGAACTGGTGTTGTTCAGCCTGAGGAACAGAAGGCTTTGAGGAGACCTAACAGTACCTTCCAATTCCTAGAGGGGGTTTAGAAGAAAGCTAGAGAGGGACAGTTCACAAGAGCATGCAGTGATAGGACAAGGGAGAACGGCTTTAAGCTGAAAGAGGGAAGATTTAAATTGGATTTGAGGAAGAAATGCTTTACTGCATGGGTGGGGAGACACTGGAACGGGTTGCCCAGAGAAGTTGTTGATGTCTCATCCCTGAAATTGTTCAAGACCAGGCTCTGAGAAAGCTGGCCTTGAGGAAGGTTTCCTCCCCATGATAGGGGAGGTTTGGAGTGAGACAATCTAAGTTCTCTTCCAATCCAAACCAATCTATGATGCTATGATATGACTCTCTTTAACATTGCTTCATGAATTACCTCATGGCCTTCACTTCCCCAGGGAACAGAAAGGAACTAAGTGATGCTGCTGGGAACACATTTACCAACTCAGCCCTAGAGCTGCAAACATGACTGTGTACACATCAGACCAGATGTTCAGTGTTTCCCTGGATAGGCAGACACAGTTGAAAGAGGGAAACAATGTTTGGTGTCATACACCATAACAAGCTGGTGTAGATGCAGGCGTGTCTCCACTGTTGTCCACACAGCTGAAAGGATGCAATGCACTGCATGGCACAAAATGGGCTCCCTGGTGAGTGTTCTGTCTGTAAATGCACGTTCAACTGTTAGCATACACTGAGCCTTGCTACTCAGTTATGCTGCTGGTTCCGTTTCTGTCTTATGTTAATATCACCAAATGAGAATTAGAAAAATTTCAAGAGTAATTCAAGCTTTCATGTACCTCCCTTTCTATTAGGCCTGATGTAAGTTCTCATCTGAAAACCTGTTATTCCTCTAGAGTAAAGACATATTTTATTTCTGGAGGAATTGTATTTAAGAATCAAAATGGTGTTTTGTTCACTGCTTTCAGAAATGAAGATGTGTTGGGAAGCCACAATAGGTTCTTGGCAAGCCTTTATTCTTTCTAGCGTGATCCCAAACACTTATGTGGCTTGCGGTTCTTCTACAACAGAGAACAGATCTCACGATTTACATTTAAGGTTCACTGAGCTGCTCCCCTCCAACACTGCAGCATCCATGCCTTCAACAATCAGACCTGGTGATATCTCTTTTGTGTGACACCCACCTGCCAGACATTGCTGACATCCAGCTTAATCTCAGAGGTTTGTGGTGGTGTTCTCTGCACCAGTGGAGGGCTGTGATATTAGAAGGATTTTGAGATGGCAGCTTCTCACCCCTTCTTCTCCACAGCACATCACCTTACATGCCATGAGTGCATTCCTTGTTGTGTGACTCAATACTGGAAGCTTTGTACTTTAAGGTTGGTGGACAATTGTGTGATCTACTCCTGCAACCCTCAAAATTGATCTCAGTTAAATAACACCCCTGGTTTTAACCTCTGATGGAAGCTAAGGAGTAGTGTAGTCCCACTGCTATTGCTGGCAAAGCTCTGGAGTTCCTGTGTGACTTAACACAGCTCCTGGAGTATCCCTCTGTCTTGGTTTCTTTGTCTACTGAACAGAAATGCTTACACTTTTCCATCTCTGAGCAGCATGGACAGTGTAACACACTCTGTGTGGAGGCTGGAGCAAAATACTGAAGTAATCATCCTATGGGAGGTTGTGGTGGGATGATGTAGTGGATACATTTTTCTTTGAAAATACGGGCTCAAGCCCTTCTGTAATTCGTATTGCTGTTTGAAAGATGCCAATTTCTCTACCTTCTCTGCAGTTTTCATCAGCCAATTTCATCAAAAGTACTTTTTCTACGGCAGCTCTGTTACTCTCACCCTTGCTTGTTCATGGTACTGACATTTTAGGGTCTCATGGGTGCATTTCACATTTACTTTTTCCAGAGAAGGAGGGAAACCCCTTTCACTCTTTAGAAGTATATATGCAAACTCCATTGAGATGATCTAGAATTTACTCTCCCCCATCTGTGCAAGGCCCAGAGGTAAATTTAAAAGGATATCAACTTTATTAACCATCTGGCTAGTGAAGATTTCATTCACCAAAACGTTTTATTCTTCTCAGTTTCTGCCTGAGAACATGAAACTGATTCTCTCTCTGGGCAGAAAGGAAGGCTTTTATTTGAAGGCTTTTTTTTTTCTTCAGTAAAAATTATTTTCCTTTCGAAAATGAATATTTCTTTTCTATCTCAGTAAAATCCTCTTCAGTTTTTCAATAACCTTCATGAAGTTCATTTTTTCAGTCATCCATTTAACCATATGTTTATTTTTCTCGTGATACCCCATTGTCTTTTCATAGCTACTGTCTTGGCATGCAAGGTCTAACATAAAGCTTTTTATTGATCTGCTTCCCTCAGTGCATCAGGTGACATCTTAGACTAACCAGATTTCTCCTATTTTGCATTTCATCTGTGTCAGCAAAAAAACCCAAACAACCTTCTTACCAACACACACAATTGTACTCCCAGATCTTGCTAATGCACATTTTCCATCTCACGTGTAATTTATTGCATCTTGTGTTTTGGAAAAACTGTCACTGAGCCATAGAAATTAAGGAGAGAGGGAGAAGGTCTTTTGGTTAATGGAGTAGACTGAAGATACAGGAGATTTGGGTTCTGTCCTCTGCCTATAATTTCTAGTGTGACCCTTGGCAGGTCACTGTTTGGGACAGAGAATACACAATTCGTGATCCATTTGTATGGTGCCTATTTCAGTAGACCTGTGGCCTCAGCTAAGTCCCATCACGGTAAAATAGCCAACAAAACACTCCAGGGATGCACCTAATTAAAGGCCTGGGCAACAGTATTGCCACAAGAAAGTATACAACTGTATTTTTTTAGGCAGGGATCAGATGCTACTAAGTGTTAATCTGAAGCCTCACTTCCTTCAGGGACAGTGCTGTTTCACTCAGCAGAGAGGAAAGGGAAGTTTTGCATTTATCACACAGAGGATCAGCCCCCTGGATCCTGTAAGCAGGAGCAGACTGTGAGCAGTGCTTGTGCAATGCTGCTTTCTGTAGGATGCAAACAGTTCCACTCCATTGTAAGACAAATGGTTTATGGTGTTAACTGGCATTAACTGGAGGTGGGGTTGGCCTAAAACAGAGACCTCTTTCACAAAATAGAGAGGGAAAATTTAAAAAAATGGGACAAGCTTTCTGAAGCTTTTTTTGGTTTGGTCTGACGGTAGGAAAAAGAAAACAAAACCCACCATTTTTTTCCCCTCAAATGTTTGTGAGGATAAGAACCAAGGCTAGACATAAACATTCACTGGGCGTTTAGGTATGACAGCAGAGGCAGAGTGGTGTCAGCTTAGCTTGATTTGAAAAAGGGATGTGAACTGTGTCTTCTCTAGCTGAAGTGAGTGCCCAAAGCACTGGCCTGTCATTTAACATGAGTCTCTTCTTCTTCCTTTCTCACTTTTCCTCCTCCACCAGAACTTAACTTATGAAACAGTTTGGCCTTAACTCTAGAAACTTCTGAGACCAAGTCTCTATGTCTGCACTCATCCAGGATGAGGAAGGCCTCTGTTCTCAGTGCAAGGATGTCCATGTTTTGACTCAGTCTTATTAAAACCTGGTCGGTCCCTGTGTCAAATGGTGGCAACTATGAGCCCTTCTTGCTGTAACTATACTGTCAAGGCAGATTGCATGGGCATACAATAATTCTTTGGCTAATTAAAGAGATTGAGACATTTCACTCTTTAGTTAGGGATGGTCATGCTGAAGTTCATTTATGTTTTTATCAGATGTGTAGTACCTTATCTCCCTGACTCCAGCAGCATGTTTTCTTGGATATGAACATAAAATGTGGAGTTCTTACCCTGAAACACCTGTTCAAATTAGATATGACACAGTAGGGCAATAACGGGAAATAAGAAGTTTTGAGACACAGGTTTTCTTGCTCCTGCTGTGTTTCACTTTCAGTCAAAAAAGTACTCAATGGAACACACAATGGAAACAATCTGAAAAAGGAAAGTTAGTTTGAGGAAAAGGAGGCATCTGAGGAAAATACCTGCCACTGGCAGAGCTACCAAAAGAGTACAACCTGGTTGACCTCTAATAAGACTGATCTGTGATAGAACTTGATGGGGATAGAAGTGTAATAGTGAAGCCACAGGCATCGGTATCAAGAGGTGGCACTTGGTACCATACAGAAAGTGCACTAAGGTGCTGCTTGTTTTCGTGCTGTACTAAAAAGCAAGGATCCCAACCAGTTATTTTGCCTAGAAAGGAGCTATCTCTGTCTAGGGAGGTGAGGGTCTGAGATGCCTGGTAAGAGGACCTAGCAATTCCCCATCTGTCCTTAGCAACCTGCTTCATTGATTGTGCACTATTATCTCAGTGAACAGAGTTATCTCCTGGCCTCACCTGTGGATAGGACCCAACACTAAAGCATGTCTGTGAAAGGCAGAGCACCTAGTAGAGGTTTGACATGGTCAGCCTTGGGATGAGCTCCTTCTGCCCAAGCTGCTGTGAGTAAAACTGTACTTCTGATTCTGAAATGTCTTAATTAATCTAAACCCATTTTTCAAACACATCTTTCAGGGATTCTTTTGTGGTAGTCGTGATGATGGGCCATTTGTCACAGAGAAAGGAATCTATTTGACCTCCAGACACCTGCTCTCCTGTAGCTCTGGTCTGTGGTCAAGTCGGTTCCTGTGTCATTAACATGTATTTTGCAGTACTGGTTTGAGATGGGTCTAACTTCTCAAAATCTATCACAGCTACAAAAGAAACAGTGGATTAAGTGTTCTGGCACTACCAACACAGAGGTGACACTACGTGTTTTAGTATTGCATGTCCTGTTCTATGAGCAAATCTTTCGTTCTCCGTGCGCCTCTCTAAGAAAGGAAGAGCAGCTGTGCCTTGCTCAACAGTGACACCGCCTGCCTGGGGAAGGGCAGCAGTCCTGGAACGGATGATGGAGGCTGAGAGGGGAGCAGGCTTTCATGGAAAGGAGGACAGGTTCTAGAGGAGGCAAGGATCAAAGCTGCTGAAAGTATAAACGTGCCAGTGAGACAAGACAATTTTATACATATGTTAATTGTGCTAGGGAAGACCAGGACATCCCCCTCAGCATTTTCCCACTGAGTCTTCCAAGGAGTAGCAGATCTCTGGAAACAAACACTAGGTTTGGTCTTAAAACTTCTGAAATCTTCAGGGAAGTCATTGGTGCATTTTAAGCCATTGCTAGCATTAACATAAGTCTAAATTGATCTGTCATGGACAAGGTCTCCCATGAGAAGAAGACAGTGGGTAAAGGGTTGCATAACCAAACACCTCAGTTAATTGAGTGACAAATGAGTAGCGTGTGGGGCCCAGCAGGCAGAGCACATAAATAAAATTAGTCACTGAGGGGATCAGTCAAGTGAATTTAATCAGGTATTTAATAAATAAGTTATCAGGCTTTAAGCCTATACAATTCTCTCCAGTGAAATCCAGTGCACTTGGATTTCACACTGTCTAAAGTGAAACCTATCTGACCAAGAATACTTACCACCAAGTCAGCTGTCTAAATTCAGTGGAGAGAAATGAATGCTTCTGCAGCATGGTTAATTTAATATGTAAATTTGATATGACAAACAATTCAGGTCACATGATTCATGTCCTGGAAGTTTCCATTTCTTTCCTTTGACTACCAGGAGAGCGTAGTGGGACCAGTGCAGATTCAGACTGGATTCAGCAGATCTGTAGAGAAAAAAAAGTTGGGTGCTGAGTTGCCTTAGCCCCCATTGATATATACTACACAGGCCATATAGGAATTTGACCTTTTCTGGTTCTATTGTTTGAACAATCATTTGCAGAAGAACACTCGCAGACTGAATCTTCCGGTTTTGTTTTGGCTGAAAGAAATACAGATCATAGTTCTGAGCCCACTCTGCACTGCTAAACCAAAGGGCAGCAGCTAGGAACAACTGGAAAATTCATTTTGAAAGTACATTGCTGCTGTAACTAAAATGCTGAGGTCTCTAACACAGATGCCATATCACCTTGTCTTGTGACCAGAGCTTTTTTCTGAACCTGCCATCTGGCTGATTGACGGTGTTGCTCCTGATCTGAATGTGCTTCGGGCAAGTATTTCTGTGTTTGCTCACTAAATGCTCATTGATTGGAAGAAGGAAGAGAAATGCCATAAGAATACTTCAAACAAACACAGGAAGGAAGTCAATGTCAATAAAGTGTGGTGCGTTTCACTACTTTTTGGTATGGAATCTGCTCTGGAAACAGTAAGACAAGGAATTATGATAGGACAAAACAATTTGGGATGGAAAACATTTTGTTTATTTTCAAGAGTTAGTCAACCTGTTAAAGCTTTCTTGGTAGAACTGAAGTAATCATAACAACAGAATATTTATATTTTGGAGGCCAAATTTCTTTTTGCTGTCATCTTCAGCCTCCTCTGTTAATTCATCAGTCTGACAAAATATTACATTGATGCAACTTTGTCCCTTTCAACAGCTCTTGGCTCTGTGATTAAGTAGAACACAGATGTGCATTTCATTTCTTTCCTAACAAATGTGGTGAACTTCTTAATACATGGATGTGACTCAAGCCCTGTGCACAGTCCAAACCCAAGGGTTCATTAAAAGGTCCTTCACTTTCACATAGTCCTGTTGCAATTGTTCTGCCCTCACATGACTGCAGACCTTAAAGGAATACAGTGTTGCTACCAAAGAAGGCTTCAAACTGGGGCAGATCTGCTCTTGCTTTTTTAGGAATATGAAAGAGGTCAGTGCCCTTTGGGTTATGAGTCCAGTCTCTTGCTATTGCAAACACTGTATGTCTTTGCTTAAGTACTTTTCAAAGTACTCAGATCAAGATCAAGCGTAAGTTCTTTGTACTGCCTCTCATATAACAATTCTGAGGTCATTGTGGTAGAGAAATAACCAACTGAGTTGACCATTAACACTTTGAAGGAAAACACTAATTAATGCCTATTACATTCCAGTTCTTCTCAGCTCATCAAAAAATGAGTCTTGGAGAAGAATGCCTGATAGTAACAGGATTCTTTACAAACACAAATCACCTTGGAGAAAAGAAGCAAAGATAAAAATAACCCAGGACTTCATTTCACATTATATCTTGATCCTGACTGAAGGTTCAGCTGTTCCAGAAGAATAGGAAACATGAGGACCATACAGTGTCCAACAAGACAGATTTGAAGACTTAGTTTCTTTTATTGTCTCAGCTCTGCCTGTGAATGCCATAATCACGCAAGAACTGCTCCCAAGTACAAAGAAGTCCAGGAAACTTAGGCAGCTTTCTTATCCCTCTGATAAGCTCTGGCACTCTCCCCATTACAGATGATTTCCTTGCAGACTTTTGAACATATTAAACAAAAGAGAAATGCAGCTGGTCTAGCTCCAGCAAATGCACTGACACAGGATCTTCCTCTCACTCACTGGGATATCCTGCTGGTAGTAGCCGTCAGTCAGATGTTACTAAATTCAGGTCACAGTCCAGTGGAAAACAATTACAAATGTTTAATACATGACACTTCACTCAGTGTCTCCAAGCATTACAGCTGTGCACACATTCAAACAGAGACTGATAGTGTTTTTGGAGAAAGCGAATGTCCTGGCAGAAAGATGAAGCACCAACTGTTTACGCTTCTGAAGTCAGCTATACATTACAGTCCATTCAGCCTTTAGGGCTGCATAGTGGAATCATTCTTTAAGCAAAGTCATATTTTCCCCTCACAAAAAAGATAAAATAAAAGGCCTTCAAAAGGCAGAGCTTCCCTGTACACCACCATGACAATTTTTGTCCGTGTTGCACACTGCAACACAGAATTAGACCTAGAGCTGAACAAACTGTTCTGAGAAGACAGCATATTCGCCGGATTTATGACATATCTGCACTGAGTGATACAAGTCTCACTGAAAACCCAGGAAATATTTTTCAGGGGATAAGGATGAAGACGAGGGTGGAAGTTTTACCCCTGAATTTTTGCCCCAAACCTTGAAGAATCTGACATCTAACTCTAGTCTCCTTTTGTTAGAAATAACAATTAGTCTTTACATCAAAGACTAATTGCCTACACTGCAGGTATAGAGCTTGCTTAGTATATGGAATTAGAGAGAGGATTTATAGGACTGATTATTTCAATCACCTGCATGATCTTTTTTTTTCTGTTGATGTTACTTTTTGGGAATGTTGCTGTACTAAACAGGAAAGAGTCTGCCTAAGTTTCTGGATGTGTTTGTTTTTCTTTAAAAATAAGGTTGAAGCTCTTAAAAATGTTTTTTTGGAGATAAGACCCTCTCTAGGGAATGGCAGAACAATCAAAACCTTTTTATTCCCTCTTCCACTAAAACACCACATTTGAGCTAGTTGCATTATCTTCAGGTTTTAAAAAACCCAAGTTCCTTCCTGACTAAGGTAGAAACACATAAAATACCGGGATCAAGATTTATTGGCTATTTACAGACTACTTTACATTCCATTTTCTCCTGGCAAATCCAAGCAAAGTAATTGTGTTGGCATGTACATGCATGGCCTTGTTTGCGAAGGGTATGGCCACATATTGCCATGCAGCTGCATTGGTTGGTTTATTGACGCACCCTGGCTGTACGTTTCCCCTTGCTGTACTACAGTTGACTGATGAAAAATATCCCAATACACCCCTGGACCCTCAGTTCATTCTTGTCCTGACTCCAGTGGAGACTGTTTTTGGGAACTTTTCAGAAAATTAAGTGTTCTGAAGCTATTTCCCTGCAATGTTCTGACTGTCCAGATTTATCATTTCCAACCAGAAAGCTAAAACCTCTGACAGAAGGTGAGCTTAAAAATTTGAAAGACTGCATTTTTATGATGTCCTATCACATTTGAAATAAGTTGATATTTTCCCAGAAACTGCTGATCTTGCAGATCATTTTATCCCGGACATCTCTTCTTCAGAAAGCTTTCCATTAGCCCCCAAAGCAGGAAGTTCAATGTTCCTCTCATGAACAACAATATTTCCTTTCTAGGTACATTCACATTTGCCTCTCTCTGCCTCTGTGTCTAGCCCTGCCCATCTGATAGATGTCCCAAACAAGTGGGTCAGTCATTAGATAGGCAGTCAGGAAACCAAAGCTTTGCTATATAATTGTGGCTGTCACACATCTCCCTTCAACCCATTGCAGGAGCTGTTTATTTACGCCTCAAGCTCTTCAGCACAGGGCCTTTCCTTTGTTGCCCAATAGATTCATAGAATCAAAGACTATCCGGAGTTGGAAGGAGCCCACAAGGATCATCAAGTCCAGCTCCTGGCTCTGCACAGGACAACCCCAAGGATCATACCACATTCCTGAGAGAATTCTCCAAATGCTTGAATTTTGTCAGGCTTGGTGCCGTGACCATTTCCCTGGGGATCCTGTTCCAGTGCCCAACCACCCCCTGGGTTCCTGGCCTGTAAATGGGGACTGCGGTCTTGTTTGGGCCTCTCACCACCACTGCCCCACAAAAAATTATGTCTATTTTGATTGATCTCTTCCCAGTGTTCGGCTTCTGGCAGCACTTGGGTCTAGGATCATTCCGATTTAAACTTCTCATTATATTATTTACATTATAATATTTTTCTTCATTTTTCCCCATTTTGACCTGTAAGCACATCAGTCTGACAAGTGTGTGTTGGTGTTTGGGGAGTACAGGTTTCTTGCACTGGTCTCCCCTCTGTGCAAACAGCAGCTCCCACATGCAACAAGGGGTGGTAAAGTACAAGGAGAGGGAGTGCTCTCAGGACCAATGGGACAATGGGGGTATCCTCATTCCCTCAGAACTCACAGGTTTTTGTCCCTTTTGTTGTATCCCTGCCAACTGGCTATTTTCTCCGCCTTTTTTTCAGTTTTTCTTCATTCAGTGTTCTTCATTCAGCTTCTTCTGTAGGTAAGGGTTTGACATCTTTTCTGCCACTGTTGTGCATAAGTGCTCCAGAAACAGGTGCTTTCAGGTGCTCTGGAGCAGTCACTGTCTGTAGCAGCCATTAACAAAATGAGCCCAGATGTGTGTGCTGCCGACTTCCAGGCAGCCTCTGCACAAAGCAGGGAATTCTGTTATCCCTGGGAAATCACACACCATTTCAGTGTCAGTGCTTCTCAGAGCCCATCTGACAACCTCTCTCAGCCTGGGTCGTATGCTTTCCCTGCAGCAAATGCACTGACTGGTTATGGGAGAGAACAAGCAAGGCTGTGAGCAGTGGAACTAATGCAGCCCAGCTCCCTGCTGATTTGTGCTGCCTGGTTGTTCCCTCTGACACCTAGCAAAATCTGAACTCAGATCTTAGTGGTTCCCCACTGCTGGGGCAGTCACAACATTGCTTTTCTGAGCATAATCTGGTGTCTAATAAAGCCTGAATTAACAGAACAGCCTGCTTCTCAGTTGGGTGCACACGTAAGCTGCATCTATACTAATAAATTAAACAATACTCGGGAATGTTCCCAAGCACTGGAACTTGACCAACTATGCTGTTAAATTGTGAGAATATTGGCTGGCATAGTTTTGACCAGACAAAACTAGCACTGTTTTAAACAATTCCCAGGAACTGCTTAGGAGTTAAAGAGGGCAAGGTCCACCAAAATAGGCACTTGGACAGGGTCATCCTCTTTGGGAGGGTAAGACAGTTTAATGGTATGCAAACTGTGTGTCCTGTGCCAATTGGCTTCAGGAGCAGAGAACAGTATGAGGCATGATTAATTCACCACTGTAGATGTAGCCACAGTGTATTTTTGCTCCACCCAGTTACTGATTTTCATAACACTTGTGGGAATATAATGTCTTTGAAATTACCCTTCTTTTGTTACATTGGATTCAACTGACTGGTAGAGAGATGTGCACCTGCATCCATAAGCACATCCCCACCAACACATGCACACACCCAGACACACTTAAACATCTGCTTGCATATGCACCTCTGCATGTGCATACTTAAACACATACCTGCATTCACAGAATTGTGCATGTCATTGTCATTTTTTACGTAAAGATTCACAAAATCTTACCACAGCTCCCTGCAGATGTGTGGTTGAAAAAGCATTTCCCAATTCACAAGGGTAGTGACTGACAGTATTTCAAGGGAAGACCTACCCTTTTCTAAAGTGGGTTTATTTCGTAGGATCTGCAGGACTGTTCCATTTAATAAACTTAAAGTCAGCCCAGGCATTGCTGGGATGCACTGAAACTTTTGGTCCCTTGACTGGTTGTAGGATGTTAGAGTCTTGCCTTGTGCTGTTTGGAGCTGGAGGAGCCACTGATGTGAAGGGTTTTGGGCTAATGAGTTGTGTCAGGGACCCTGGTGGATCAGAGCACCTGGCCTGAGCAGTGCAGAGCCCCAGACATCCCTCTGCAGAGAGCTCTACACAAACGAGTGATTCACCAGCAGGCAGAAGGAGCCCAGAGCAATGCAGTATGACTCTTTTCAGCTGTGCAGGTTCATACAAGGCTGCAAAAATAACACGGCAAGATCTGCAGACTCAAAACCAGGCATTGATACCATACCCATAGAAAAAGGAGAAACTTCATGTCCCAGTGAGCTTCCGATGGGATAAGTGAGCTAAAGCCATTGAAACTCAGTGGGCTCATTTACCACGACTAGACCTTTCACTGTTTTAGCTGTATTAGGAGTTACCTTGACAATCCTGTGTCACACTGGTTCAGTTTGGAGGTCACAAGCTCATGCTTGGTTATGGTCTGTTCAGTTCTGTCAGGCTCGCTGAAGTCCACAAACCTGCCAAACACTCCTCGGTCAACTTGTGTGAATATCAGCACTCTGAAAACCCCAGGTCTGTCTGTGCTTTTGGGGCATCCTCAGAGCCTACATCAGTGATCAGCCTGACACAAAATGGAAGGAAAGATCTGTGGGATTTGGATTGCTCAAACTCCACAGGCTGCAGAGAGGATTTTGTCCCCAGGTATTTATTGTTAAATGAGGAGTAATGACCTTCACTGTGAGTAGAATACAATGAATTCCCTCAGTTACTATTTTTGTAAGCAAATCAAGTTTTTTAAGGTGAGTTAATGATGACCTTTCCTCTACAGCACTCAGCCCTGAAGACATCAAGTTGGAACAGATGGGTAATGCACTGGTATTTCACAATATGTTCAGAGAAATAGCTGCACCCAGAAATTAAAATAAGGCTTTAGGTGCCAAATAGCAGAGAAGTTGGTTTTGGCTTTTTTTTAAGCATATGTTCTCGTAAGCAAGCAGAAGAATTCCGGCAGCAGCCTGAAGGGGAGAAACGCCGTCTGTCAGGCAATTCCTCCGACATGCAAAAGCCAGTGATTTACCACGTGAGCAGCACAGAGTGAACTTCCAAAGGCCTGCAGCTCCTGAGAGGTTTTGCATATGTCTTGCAGTGCCAAACTGCAGCTCCAGACTCTGGGCAAAACATCTGTACCCTGCCCACACAAGAGGAATGCTGGAGGTGACCTGGAAAGAGACAAATGAAGAAGATTGCTTTCATTCACTTCATTACCAGGAGGTCTAAAAGTCACCGTTCTCCATTTTTCCCTTTAAAAATCTCATGTCTGGGAGATATTTTCTTTCTTTTGGTTCATCTATGATATAAAGTATTTTTTAAACAATGAATGAAGATTTTTGAGACTTAGTTGCTAAGCTGAGCGTGTGATTCTTTCACAAAATTCCCTTTTCCCAGTCCTTGGTCAGATATCTGAATTAATCATGAATACTTTGATGTGAATTAATAAACACTGGAACAGGTCTTTATTATTTGTTCTTCTGTTCTTGAATTTTTTATGAAATGCTGTGTAGACAAGTTTACAATCTTTGCTATTGAGAAAAGATGTGTAATGTAAAATGAAGCAGATGTGTTCAGAGAGGGGAACAACATTTTCTCTTGTTTTCATGTATAGTTTTTTGAAGTAAGCAGAATACACGTTGAAGCTATTTATGCTGTTTTAAAGGTCACTATTTTAAAAAGTTGATCAAAAATAACAGGAAAAGGAACTGGTTGAGACAAAAATGAGAAACTGGATTTCAAGCACCTTCATGAACCTCAGGTGATCTACATTAATACAAGCAGTTTGTGCAAAAGGGAGAAATGGCAGATATCTTTTGAACATATCAGCTAAAAAGTGCATAAGGGAACAGTAGCAGTTATAATTTGTCAGATTTTCTAAAGGTCTCAGAAGAATCTTTGCAGGAGACTTTTTAAAGAATTGAAATAGTCATGCATGAGATGTCAGGCTCTTTCATGAATTTGGAACTGTCAAAAAAAGTTGGAAACAAAGAATAATGATTTCTCTTTTTTTCAGTACAGCATAAAGTTAAGCACTAGAAAGCCTGAGGGGCTGTTGCACTCATTATAGTTGTTAGGTGTACTGGAAATTTGAAAGAAGCAGCATGTAGTGATCAAAGAAGTAGCAAATCTGGAAGGTAATACAAGTATTTACAGAAGTTGTGTTACTAGCCAACACCAAAGAGCTTTATAGGGATCCAGGAAAGACAAGTGAGTGGTCAGTTATGATGGCCAAGGAGTTTCTATGCTCCGACAAACACATATTTAATTCAGTCTAGAAGAAACAGTTTGAACTGTTTGCTGTGAGATTCTCACCCATTCAGGAATGACATTTTTATGGCATTAGGCTCTGGAAATTTTTGTAAGAATGATTAAAGAATCTCTACCTCTACAGATATTTAAGATCAAATACGAGAAACATCTCCTGAAGATTACCTGATCCAAATTCAAAGCTTGGGGAGGGACAAAATGATCTCCTAGGTCCCTTCCTAATAAAGTATGATTAGGAAGGTCAATGTAAATATTTGCTGTATAAATAGCATCATTTCGAAGAGTAATTCAGTACATTAAGAGTTTTACATATATTTGAATACTCACACACACATATACATACATACATATATATATGTATAGAATATATATAGATAGATAGATACAGATAGATAGATAGATAGATAGATATAGATGTATAACTTACCTGCAGAGAGGCACAGGCACACATACCTCAGCCCACTATTGCTTCATTGTAATCAGGCCCTTGAACCTCACATGCAAAAGAACTTTCTCCACAACTACCATTTCTTGGAAACATAACTAGCAACTCTCCCAGCCTGCCCAAAACGTGGCAAAACTTAATTCAAGCTCATTTCTGGCCAAAGCATGTTCTGCAGGGTCTGTCCTAACTCACAGCAAGCTCTCTGGGTTACATCAGCCTCAACACAGTTGTGCTCTACCGAAATGCCTCTGCACATCACAGGGCAAAAAAAAACTGGTTCATTTTAGCCTCTCTTTACTAATGTGAGTTTTCAGAGGAGGAAATTCCCAAAGATTAATGACCTTCAGGGGAGTAAAGGTGTTACTTGTAACATTTTAAACAAAACAAAATTGATGATATTGTGTTTTGAGGTCTTACCAGGACTTTTTTTCATGCTACAAGTAGGGGTCAAATTGCTAAGTCTCTATCTATAACCATAATTTTGCATGTTAAATATGTTATTAATGTGCACATATTTTTAGGGATTTCTGTTCTAGATTATTAGAAGCGTCAGTATGCAATGAGAGACACAGTTCTTGCACTACAGAGAGCAAGACAACCAAACAATAGTATATGCACATTAATAGTTAAATCCTATTCCAAGGTTATCAATATTTCCAGATTTTATTAAGAAACAAGCCCACTCATCAGTCAAAGTGGTGTAGATCAGCAGTTCTATTAACTCTGATGAAGGTCTCCCTATGTTAACTAAGTTGCATCATTGTATACCAGATGAGCAGTCGGCTTTTAGAAACGTGCTTTTTTACCTTGGTCTCAAGCTGTTAGGAAAAGGACTAGTTCTAGATATAGTTGTTCCCAGAGTGGTTCCTTTTCTATATTCCATTTGCTTTCTCCATCAGTTACATTTTTTTTTTTTTTTTAATCTGGAAGGAGAAAGCTTCAGGATTTTGTAAAAACCTCTTTAGTTATTAAGTGTATGAAACCTCATTCCTAAAGCAGCACTGAATTTACAGAAACACAGATGAACTCCATCAACCAAAGGGGGAAAAAAAAAGGCTAGGAAAACATACAGGACATGGAGTAAGGCTTCTGTAATTTTCCTTAAATGTATGAAATGCTCCAGATTATTTTGAATGTTGGTAGAAAGATATCAGAAGTATTTTGTCACCATATGTGTGCTTTAGCACTTTGATGGAACCCTCTGCTATGTTGTCTGGTGTATAGTGGATTATTACTGTTGTGCTGGAAGTAGACTGGAGTGGAAGCATCAGACAGCACTCAGGTACAGCCCTCTGACTCACAGCCACTTGAAACATGCAAAATTAGGAGAAAAAGAGAGGCTGATCCTTCACTAGGTGAGGATTCCATTCCCCCCTCTCTTAATGAAGAAAAGTCATGTAACATAACATGTTCACTGTTTTTGGCTCGTGCAACAAAGTCTGAAGCCCTTCTGAAGAGAACTCCCATGATTCTTGCTCTTCTATACTGGCATCATGCCCTTCTTTCTATTTTCTTCCCAGTGTTTTAATTTCTTATCTTCTTGTAGATACTTAGCAGTTCAAGAACACTGGAGCATGCTCAGAGCAGGTTTCAGAGGCTACAGATGAGTGAGTGCAGAAAAAACTCCCACGAAAGTCATGGAGTTAGAAAGCATGAGGACTGAGGCATGGATTTATGGTTTTGAAAAGCACAGGATGATCTGATTTTCATGGTGTGTGGCCCTACCTTTAAATTCATTGCCAAAGGGTGTTTTCTGGCCATTAGGACTTTATTGTTGTTACTATTAAATCATTGGAATGGCTTCTGGAATCCTTTGACCCAAAATTGCCAACTCCAAAACAGATCTTTGACATAATTTGGATGTTAGCACAGGTCAAAGGCCATTTCCAGCAGACTGTTTGCATGCAGCCACCATATATTGGCAAGGAAGGAGATTTCACAGTATGGACACAGACTCTGCTTCCAGGAGATCCACAAGAATGGTCCAAGATGTACCTGTTGAGAGTAGAAATTTATGTCCGACCTACATGATCACCCGATATCTTTGCTCTACTGATTATTTCACAGAGAACTGAAGTAACTTTGAGCGAGGTTCAACCATCTACATGCCTATCCAGATGTACCAAAACCCCCCAGAAAGTCACTTACTATCCTATGTAATCTCTTCCTCCATGAAGAACCATGTCTTCACAGCTTTCTCAGTTTCTTTCAGGATTTCCTCCTGAGGCAGAGAGCAAAGGCTGAGAGAGGAGGGTTGCTGAGCAGACCTTAGAAAAAGCACCACAGGGCTGTTTGCTTTTGATTTTCATTGGGAAACTTGGGTCCTGTCTCTGAGGCAGCTCAGCTCTTAAGCTTCATGCTCCTAATTTCAACTTTTCCCTTCTAGCTGGTTTAAAATGAGAAGTTCTTGATAGGTACTCATCCCAGTGACTGTCTTTTGCTTTGGTGTGAAGGCTGAACTGAACTAGGGGTTCAGCAGAGGATATATAATCTTGGAATGTGATTTTTTCCCCCAGAAGTTTTGTTTTCAAGACAAAACCAGACAACTTTAAGTGCCCTGTCTTTTTGTTGGTGGTGGTGGGTTTTTTTGCATGTCCCAAAATGGGAGGACAGCCAGTCCTTAAATCAGAAAATCACCAGTATTCAATATAGTGTCATTTTATATTCACTTGGAATTTACTACTCTCCAATGACTTACTCCACAAAGAGGCAACAGAAGAAATAAAAAGTGATCTACTCAATGCCTGTTTATATCTAGAATCTATAGATCCTCTCTAGAGAGAGTAATCTGGTTTGTATCAAGTTCTGAATGAAAAGAATAACCCCAACACTTTATTTATGATCTCCTTCCATTAGGAAAGGAAATAATTGTTTCTCACTGCATCAGATTCCTGTTTTATTTATGGCAATCTTGCCCATTTAAAGGTGCCAAATAATTTTCTGAAACAAACTTGAAGAACATTTGATTAAACACCTTTTTTTAGTTGGATAGGAAAGTAATTGCACAAGGCATATTTGTCAGATGATGTAAAAAGGGGTCCTTTTATTCACTTGAGCTGTATCTTCGCAGACCAGCACACTATCGCTTTGGCTCTTACACGGTTTAAGGACAAAATCACAAAGCAAGTGCCTACAGCATATTTTTTGAGCATCAAAGCTCAGGTTCCTGGTCTGACAGTACAGCTCTAGTTCCAAATCGCATCTGTCTACTCACTGTGCTCCAGCCCTGAACTGTGAGAGGACAGCCTGGAAAATAATTTGTGGAACTCCAAATGCTTCAGATTTACTGTGGTCTGCCAGAAAACTGACAGGACAAGTAAAAGATAAAGAATGGTAACTTAGCACAGACATCATTGCTGTCTTTGAAGAGATGTCTGCCAAACTATTTCCACTGAAAAACAAAGTCCCAATATATAAATGCCTCACTTTGCCATAGGGTGAAGGAGACCGCACAACAAACCTTGGAGAATGAAGCCTCATGACATGCAGACAAGGTGAAGAAGTTACAGAAAGATGAGTCCAGGTGTGGTGCAGGTAGAGATGCAGCCAAAGTTCATCCCAAGCTGGAAAAGAAACTGCAAGTTCTGACTCTCCATTTCTACCTCTAGTAATTCATCTTTCAATAGGGTAACCCGAGGGGAGCTTTGTTATTCACCACATCTCTGATGAGATCAGAGGAGCCATCCAATTCCTCTGGGAAAATGGAACTGAGGAATCTTGGAAAGACCCTTTCAAAGAAGTGCAATATAATCCCTTCCCCATCTGTTTTCCAAACTGATTTTTTTTTGTTGAAAAACATTGCTTTGTAAATGGCATAATGATTTAAAGAGCAGTAGACTTGGCATCAATGTCATTTGTAGGAGTTTTTAGGTCCATTATGGAGTTTGAGGTATGGATGAGATGAAGGGAGATTACAGACTTCCACCCCGGTTAGTTAGGAAGATGTGCATTTGTGTCAGGCTTTTTTTTATTTAAGGGGGAATTTGATTATCCCAAGGATCCTATTGCCTGGGTTCCTTCTCTTCCATGAATTCTTTCTCTTGAATTCTTTCTTTTTCAAATTTTCTTCAAAAGTCATGTTCCACATCACAAAAGAAAGGCTAAATCTGTAAAAAAAGTCTATGAGAGACATTTTTGTCTTAACACTAACATCAACCTAGGATGAAGCTATGTTTCCACCTCTACTAACTGGACCACATAAAAGGTTTTGACTTTGTTTCTGCCTCCCAGCTGGCAGATCTATTAATGTAAGCAGGAATGTTTTTTATTTCCTGCTTCAAAAGGTCTTATGGTAAGGCATAAAGGGTCCAAACAAACAATAGAGTATTTCCTACATACAGTGAAAATGCCCTTTTAGACTCATGGCAGCATCAATACAGACTCCTGGTCATTCTTCTACTGCCTCTTAGTTATCTCTTAAATTGTCTGCTCTTATGCTCTTGGCATTTTTGCCAGACAGTGGTTTCACTGGCCCCATCAGGCTGCTGTATTTGTGAATAAGCAATGACCTAGTGAGATGCACAACTGGAAAATTAGTTTGAAGGGTGTGTTCACCTTCCCTGTATCAGGAAGGGAAGGAAGAGCAGGAAGATGCAACAGGCATAAAGACTTCTTATAATTTCTTTTCTCAAATAGTCATAGAATCACAGTTTTGAAATAAAAATCACATTAGTTTTGAAATCATCACATACGTATGCATTTTTGATGATCTCTTAATTCATATCATATAGTCTGACCCCTTCCTTATTAGCTAAATTTTTCATTTCACATTCTGCAATGTTTCTCAGCCCACCACTTAATGAATTAGCCACAGATTGTGATGTCAGTGACATTCTTGTGTCCAAAAAGCTTCACAGGTGATGTAAAAAAATGCACTCAAGTCCTAGAAAGAATTAATTGATTTTAAATAACATCACTCATTTGACAGGAGAGGCTTGAATCAGTGATCTTTCCAGTGAACACATGTGAAGCTGAGACAAGTAAGTCAGAGGCAATTTTATGAGTCCGAACTGTATGAGGTCCAAACTCCAAAGGATCTTTCCATTCCTGGACCATAAGACAATGCTGTGGTTTCAGTTCTTCTGCATTACATCCATTTTTTAATTCTACTTGGAGGTCCTCCTGGCTTCCAGGGATAAATGTCTAGGCAAGCTGTTCCTTCCGAGATTAAAGTGTGTTTTATGAATTCTACCTTTCACTGAACTGCCTGTAATATTTGCAGCTGCTGGATTCATCTTTGAATTCTAGCAAAGAAGACCATGAGGAAGACAGGAGACTTGAGAAGTTATTCTGTTCACGTTTGGGTTACTGTGAAGGCCAAAACTACAATTCCTTGATCTCTGTTCTTCATATACTTTGTCCTTGTCTTGTCATATTTAAGTGTTTCAAAATCACTTCTCATGTAAAATAATCTAACTTTATCTTCTGTAAGCATCTGCTTCTCTCCTTTGTTTGAAAAGGGCTGATTGAAGCACAAAGAATGAGCTTAGCCGAGATGCTCTTTTTTCAGATGGTTAAAATGAAGTGAAATCCATCCTTCTTGTCTAAATTCATCCTTATTCTCTAAATCCAGGTTTCTGTCCCTTTCCTCCTTTTTACAGAGTCCACCTTCTGAGCCATTAAAAGACAATTTAATTAATGATACTCATTGTTAGTGCTTAGTCTAGTGTTGCGGTGGGAGGAATTTAGTGTGAGAGTTGAAGGAGGAAAAGGTTTATGTAAGTGTTTTATCTGCTGTTGATTTTACTTAGCAACTGGTGGGGCTGTCCATAGTGGAGATGTTGCGTAATTGAACTTGTCCCTAAGACTGTAGAACTTATGGATGTGTCTCTGCATCCAAGTTGTCCAGCAGTGTGGAGGTGACCTTCCCTTGTTCTTTTGTGTTGCAATGTAACTTGATAAGAGGCAGGACTTGCCACACTGGCTTGTTCAGAGGTCAATTACATCATTATTCAGTCTGTAATTGACTGAGGACAATGATGGGAAGCGGTGAAATAAATAAATCCATCATCCAAGAATTTAATGTTTGGGAATCTTCCACTAGGGGAGGAGTTTTTGACACTCTGTCAAAACACATGGTGGCATTGCACGTTAAATGTTCTGCGATGCCTTCTCACCTCAGATCCTGTCCTTGGTAGTGACTGGGGCCTGGGAGGTCCATGGGATGGACATGTTAGAAAGAAGTTCCCAGGCTCTGCTGGTCCACAAAGATCTTTTGCCAGGTTCCTGAAAAATAGTGCTAGAGAGAGGCACAACAGAAAGCACTGTACTAACCAAGAAGTTTCTCTATTTCAGACTTCATCTATCTCTGGAGCCATGAGCAGCTCTGAATTTTCTGGATTGTCTCCCTTATTGATTATTGGTACTTGGCAAAATGACAAGTGTGCCTGTTCCTGATTGGATGAGGAATGTATGCCTATAATGGTCAGGCATCTGTCACAAATGTCCACAGAAATCACCTTGGACACATTCTCAGCAGGTGTGAACACTCCAACTTTCTAAATACATTCCAACTATTAAGATGAAGTGCATGATCACTGACTGGAAATAAAGAAGCAAAGGCAAGAGAGAATGTGAAAACAGAGTATTACAAATGCCAAAAACAATGGCAGGATCCTTCCCATTATTTACCAGCATCTAGGCAGTGTGGAGACTGGCTAGGGTTTGATCTAATGCACAATAATGTTGGTAGTTATCTTTCCAGTGCCTTGAATTATATTGTTTCTGAGCAGAACATAAGAAAAAAAATCCCACGTCAGGTAATGTGCACCCTTAGAGTGCCATTCTCCAAAGCAGTTGTCTCTCCAAAGAGTGAAGCCTGCACACAGAAATTGCTCCCTTGGGCCATAAACAGGGCATAAACGGACAACAGATTGGCAGCAGATGCACGAACCTGTGTGAAGCCAGTATCAGTGTGATGTTTCATTGAATCTCGTTCTGATGATTGCGTTAGTTGGCATTTTAGGATGATGGAATATACATTTCTCAGTGGCAGAGCTGTTTTCTTCAGAGCAATTTTCCCATCTGTGTCTCTGCCAGCCCAGCTAGCAATGCAAAGAGAGCAAGATAGGTTTGCTGAATGAATGTGTTCCTCATCAGCTTCACAAGTTTCAAGAGGATGCAGTAAATATGCTTTAATTGCATATTGTGTTTCAATTATTGCAGTAAACCCATTTAGAGGAAATACAGTGTGGCTGTGCTGAAAGCCTTCAGCCTGTGTTTGCCCAATGTCAGTGGCAGCCAACTGTATTTCATTAACTTCTAACACTCAGCACATTTCTCACTGTTTTGACTGTGCTTTTTGCTCCTGCCTTGTTCACTCACTTTGCAGTCATTTTTGGGATCAAAATGGCAACAAGATCCAAACTTAACAGCTTTGTACTTTGTTACTGACAGTAGCACAGCAAGGAACATCATTAGGGTATCTGCTGAGCAAAAGCAAATTTCTGTGGGATCATTCTCTTCCAGGTGTTCAGAAAAAGACATTTAGGCAATGGGGCTTTACCAGGTGAATGACTCCCACTGCAGTTCAGGGGGATGCTGAGGCAGAGATGTAAATCCACATCAGTACATGACACAGCTGCACTGTCACCCATAAGAAAGAAGGATTTGCACACTGAACTAAGCAAATAGAGGTAGGCAGGAGAAAAAAACTGGGCGGGTAGTGCTTCCAAATTCCCCATTTCATCCTGTATGTCACAATTCTTACTAATCCCAGATACTGGACAACTGACCTGTTGGTCATACTGACCAGTTTACTGACCATGAATTGATGGGGTAGAAACAAATCAAGACAGTACTACCTTCCCTCTGCTTTGGAGAACTTAGGGAATAATAAAATCAGCACTTCTGCCCAAATGCCTAATCTTATACATTGACTGGTAGCCAAAAAAAGGGAGCTTCCTTGAATGCCTGTGTTAACACCACAGTCATTTCTATGTGCAGTGTGGATGTCCCTTCTGACTGTGTCATCTCTCACGCAAGGTGACACTATAGGTGAGCCAAAACCAAGGCCAGCTGGGGGGCACACCTAGAGAAGCAATGAAGTGGAGTCAGTTTTGCTCTCAACAACGTGTAGCTTCTCACAGCCTTTCCCCAGTTGTCTAAAGCATGGCTTTACATCCAAAAAATGTGAGTATGAGTGGCTCAATTATATATAAACCAGATGGCGTGTATTTTTACAGTCTAAAATTATACCACTCCCCAAAAGCGTCTGAGAAATGGAAAGAAATAGATTATTAGGCGCTGTACTAGTAATTCATTTGTCACTAAAAATAAAATAGAAATTAGAGACAAGGAATGCTATTACATTTGAAATAAAGTAGAGAATTTTTGCCAAAGCTTTCACTGTGGATTTGCTTATTTTCTTGTCATTCCTATGCCTCAATTCAGTTTCCAGAGCATCACTGATGTAATTTTTTATTGAAGATGTGCCAACTAGCTCTACAGTCATTGGGACAGTGGGGAATTTTGAGCATTCACCAGCAGCCGAGAGTCTAAACACTCTTGTTTTCTGCGTGTGTGTTCGCCTGATAAATTCAAAGCAGACACAGTCTGTCTGATTTTCCCAAGCAGGCCTCTATATATGAGAACCAGAAAGCAAAATGAACCCCAAGCAGGGAGCAGACCTTGTCTGGAGAACTTTCATATGCCTCCAGATTAGAGACTTGTTTATCTAGGTTAGGTTTTTTTTTGGTTGGAACAGCTGTCTGATGTGGAACTTGCCCCTCCTACAGCAGAGAT
The DNA here is from genome assembly GCA_013397975.1 of Machaerirhynchus nigripectus. NCBI lineage: Eukaryota > Metazoa > Chordata > Aves > Passeriformes > Dicruridae > Machaerirhynchus > Machaerirhynchus nigripectus. Next base: position 257,119 of record VZRQ01000373.1, read on the forward strand.
CATGCCATGATACAGAGTAAAACCAAACAAAAGCAAATAATTAAGGAGAGAAAGAAAATTCCTTGTAAACCAGGGTAAGGAATAAATGGGAGTTAAGTTCAAAGCTATGTAAAGCAATTTGCATAAACTACAATTTGGTTAAACATGTTTGTTGGTTCCACAGAGAGTTCAGCTCAGCTAACTGATAGGTTTGTGTGATACCATGGATAGCTTTCAACGTTGCATTTAAGGTATTTATTTATTCAAAGAAGCCAGACCCTTCTGTTCTCCCGCAGGTTTTATTCCACCTTCATTCACAGAATGATCCTGCTGGTGATCCCTTTCAGCCTGATCTTTTGTAGCAGCATTATACTAGATCAAAAATCTAAATTCAGAATTTAGATATCAGGAAATGATGTATTTTTAAAAGTCCAATTATTGAAACAAAAAGAAAATCTGTCCCCAACCACCTTTCTGAAAGTGAGAAAATGGGGAAAACTCAGAGGTCAAAGATTGCTTATCAGATGCCACGAGACAGGAAGTGTAGCAGAACCCCTTCAGCAAGTCTATGCTTGACCTGTTCCTAGAAAGTAGGACACCAGACCCTGCACCATCAATGTCCTCACCCAAAGCAGCTTAGCTGGAATGTCATCTCTGAGAGGAAGATGAGAAAAAAGGAACAGGGATGAGTACAGTTAACTTGGGGCTCTCCAAAGGACAGACAGAGAAGCTGAAGGTCAATAAAAAAGATGAGTTCTTCTTCTCTGTGCATGTGGTAGGGCAAAAATGCTTCCATCTGAATGTTTCTAAGGGATTTGAAAAATCTTATTTCAGATCATGTAGGTGACAGGACTTTTACCACTTCCTTGAAAATTGGTATAATTTAATTCTTTGAAGCCCCTTAAGGCTTGTGAGAGGTATGTTGTAGGTATTAAAAATGATAATAATGCCAGACTTATGTAAATTTTAACCTTTCATGCAGTACCTTTTCAAAGACTTTTTTCTTCTTCTGCAAAGTGACATCTTTAGAAAATTTAATGAAATAGGCTAAAATAATTTGGTTTAGAGTTTTGGATTAATCTGGAACTTCTGGAATGAGAGTTATGGGCCAAATTTGGCAGTCCATGTATGAAGTAATGTCCTATAGCTTCAAAGGACCTTAGGGTAAAGAGATGAACAGTTCTCATTAAAGTTTTCTTCAGCATCAGAAAGTTCACTCAGACAGTGTCTATGACTGCTTCTGTTTTCTTTCTGTGAATGTTTGCAGCAGTGAGGTTTCGTTCACAGAATTATCCATGAAAAGAAGGCACGAGAGATATTTGCAGGTGTGTTTGTGGGATGTGCTTGTGTGTAGAGGCCAGTGGGCCTGTTGACAGAGGGACCACGAGGGTCCCCTGGCAGGCAGAACCCTAAGAAACCCTCGGCGGTTAGGGTGACAGAAAAGCCCCCTCCCAGGATGCTTGGCTTCGCTATGTTAATGGACCCCAGTTTTGCTTCCCCGGTTGGCCAGTTGGCCTCCCTGCCCCCTTCTACCCTGTACATCCCAGATCCAGAAACTTCTCCCTTCCCCACTCTCCCACTGGCCTTGTTCCTCACCGCTCCCTCAGAGTTTCCCCACTGGCTCCCGTACCCCGGTCCCGCCTATGTACCCCCCCCTTGTCCTCAGACCATTGGTCCCTGATGCTTTCCCCACCCCCTTATTTAACCCTGGACCCCCCCCACTGTTCTGTGTCTTTTCGTCAGTGGAACCCTTCACACGTGTGGTTGAATAAACCTCTGCCGTGGAACTCTACATGGAGACCCTTCCTGTCTCTTTGCCATCGACTTGTCGAGGAAGCTATCCGGTGTGCATGTGTGTGTGAGGGCAGTGGCTCTGTGAGTGGCTTTCTGCTGGAGATGCTTTCAGAAGGTTGTGGCACCCCACCAGAGCACCCGTTACGACGTTTGGGTGTGCTTGGAATGTTTACACTGGAAGCTTTGACACAGGCACCATGAAGGTGTAGGGTAGATAAGAGGAAATCCACCTTGGGAACACATGCAAGGATGTGGGGCCTCTGTGCCTGAGCCAGTAGCTGCTGGAGGTTTTGTCTGCACAGCAGGAGTTGGGAAAACTTTCCAGATCCTGGATAAAAAAAAGCATTTTTCAAGACTCTGTGTTGCGATGAGACACAGATATTTGCAACTTTTCATCACCCTTCCAAAACTTGGTTCCCGTGGGAAGGGAATGCTGCAGGCTGGAAGGGGCACACAGCACATCTGTTAGCTCCTAACCTGGGAAGCAGAGCCCATCACGGGCTCCTGGTGCTGTACAACATTAGCTAATCCAGACTCTTTATTCTCCAGGTAAATCTTCCTAGCACAACTAATGCCAAGTGATTTCCAGGGATTCTTTACAGTAAAAAGATGTTACTTCAGACTTTTCATAGGAAGTGCACATTCATAAAAACTGAAATGATTATTAAAAAAAACCCCAGCTTTTCTTTTTTTTAATTGAATGTAGAATGAGCCTTTAACCACCTCGGCTGTAAGGAAGATGATGCAAAATCTCTGAGTTTTCCCTCTCAGGATTCCGTCGTGGGTTTGCCTGTGTTTTACCCAGAGAGGACTGTTTTTTCCTCCCAGTCTCTATGGAAAAGCCTGTGCTGCCTAAGCATAAACCTGGCAGATTTCCCAGGAATCATCTGGAGCAAATGCCAAGCAGAACAGCTGGGCCTTTACCTTTATTCTGAGCCCACAAACCCTGAGCCCTGTGCCTGCACATGCCTCTGCTCCCAGCTGGAGCAGCACCAGAGTGTCTGGGTTAGAGCTCTGGGCTGTGCACAACACCGGCAACACTTCCTCCCACTGATTGAAAAGTTTCAGTATCAAGTGATGCCAATAAAAATTGCTTTATTAAATTGCTCTAATTCAACAAAGTTTATAAAAGTTTTTCTCAATTTTTCAGTAGCTAGACTCTGCTCTCTCTCTCTCTCTCTATATATATATATGTATATATATGCCAAATAAACTGTACTGCCTTATTTCTTACATATTATATATTTCATTGTTATGTTTCTGAAAAATTTGTCTCCAGGGAGAGCAACCATTTTATTCTGAGTCTCAGCAGCTACGTGATGATTTCAGGGACTCTCATTCATAGAGCAAAACCAACAAGTTCAGTGAAATGACGATCAACCATATGTGTGTACATATGCAACCAGTATATTTGCATAAACATACAGCTTATGGATTGTGTCTATTAGAGCCCCCTTCCACACTCAACAGCAGAGCACAATTCTTCATCAAAAATACAATTTTCTGAAAGCATGGACTAAAAGAAACAGATTGTAAATGTAATTAATCAGACTAATTCACTAAGAACACATTTTCTTTTCTCCTTGAATATTTATTTCTTACTACTAATTGAGCAAACCTTTCTAAAGAATTCACCAGAAAACAGACACATTATGTAAAAGAGATAACTCTCTTGGGCTTTCAATTACTGTTTTGTAATAATTGTATTGTATTACTTTTTTGAATGTTGATGCTTTGGAAGCCAAGACCCTGTTCTTTCTGTACAACCCAATACAGCTAATGCTGGATGTGCCCACTCTCTTGGTCTCATTCTTCCAAATATGTACCTATCACAGGCATAGAGATTCAGTTAAATATTTTTTCTGATGCAAGACTCCAGATTTCCTCTTTCTTAGTGGCTGTGAAGTGTTAATCCATCAACTCCCACAGGCTCCTGTTACACAGAGTGCAGCCTCTGTACAGTGACTTCCTATAGCAGTTCCTTCTATTCTTCCCTCTCTGTTACAATCCTGGCTTACCTCAGATTTTCCATCACTGTTCTAATTTCTCTTTTGGAGATCTTGGTGTTGTCTACGTCATGGGTTAGGAGTTCATCTCTAATTTTATTCAGTTTGTTCACCTCCTACCCTGTTTAGACAAACACTCACCTTACTTGCTTTTAATTTTCTCCTGCCTTTCATACTTAGTGAAACAGAGGCAATTCAGACTCTCTCATCCAAGTTGTTTCCTTCTCTAGTATAACTGCACAACTTTGAGGTAGGAAGCTCCCTCTGTATTGAATAATTCTGTTGAGGATGTTGAGGAATCTCTGTGTGTATTTGAGATGAACCTGACCTGGACTTCATCAGTCTTTTTTTTGAATGATTCAAAGTGGAGATGAAAGAAAGAAAGGCCCAGAAATGTAGTCCATCACAGCAGGTGGGATTACAAAGCTTGATCCTGTTTCTAGTTTTCCAGCCACGTGATAAATGCCTCACCCAGTCCCCCATTCCTGGTGCTGTATTCTTGTGTTGGTCTCCTGCAGGACTTCATGTTCACTTCTTTCTCCGTTTCCCACTTTTTTTCACCACTTCTCTTTCTGTTTTTCTCTGGACGTTTTGATTGTTGACTTAATATCTTTTAATTCAAAAATTACCCTAAATTTGGCCCAAATCCCCTGCCCATGTAACTCAGAGTGAGCCTGCTGGAGTCAGTAGCACTGTTGTTGTCAGCAAAAGGCCTGTATTTTCAAATTTTATTGCCCTTGAAGGGTATATATGTTTATTCACACAGTTACTGACTTTAAACTCAGGACAAATATGTCTAAGATCCTGAGGAAATTGAATGTCCTAGTCTGTTCAAGGGCTTTAAAATTCTTGGAGAATATCACAACCTAAAAATTCTGATTTCTTTATTCATTTGCCATTTCATCCACCTTGCTTTGGACTCCTATCAGTTCTGCTGGTGAAGGTCACACTTTTAGCTGCTCACTTACTACGTTTATGGAATGCCTTTAGCCTGAATGTTTAGCAGTGGTTTCAGCCTTTTTAGATCCCTAAAAATATCCTTTCTTTTTCAATGCCCTGTACTATTCTTTGCTTATATTGGTGTAGTTGTCATAGTCATTGCATCACCCCTGCATGCTGCAGTTCCTAAAAACTCATAGGGAGCAGAAAAAATAAAATTAATGAAAAAAAAAAAAGACAGCACAAGGACATCTGCCAGCTGCTACAAAGAGGTGTTGGGAAAAATTTACTGTATAAGTCAAAATGAAAAAAAAACGTTGTTAATATTGTTACATGAGGTCTTTTCCAAAAAAGGTCAGATTTTATTTTAGCTTTTATGATTTTTAATACCTAAAACTTCTAAAGGAACTGATAATGGTTTTCTGCAAGACTTCATAAAGTTCATACAAAATTAATAGTTAGATATCCTGTACCTCTGTGTGTCCCACATTTACCCTTTAGTTTAGCCAGAAGTTTTAGCTTTGGAAGTAGTCAATGATTATAACAATACACATGTATTTCAGGCAAACATGGTAATTACAACATATATCTAATCCTGAAAAAAGGTTCTACTCTTACTCTCACTGATGGTGTAACTTTGACATACGTATTTTAGTATATATATCCAGATATGTGCATAAGGGTGGCAACTGGCAGAAGAAATGCAGGGAATTACCTCAATTTTAAGCTATTTGTGACTCAGCCATTCAGACATTTGCTATTAAAGTTGTTTTATTATATTCTTTTTACTTCTTGTGTAGCTGTCACTCCTTGTCTGGAAATCTTAGGACTGACTGCAGTATAAATGTATAATAATAATAATAATAATAATTTTCTTCAGTGCCTGATGAAGCTTTTGTTAGTTTACGAATTGTGGGAGACCTTTAATCAAATGTCCTAACAAATGAAGCCCATTATGTCATTTAACAACGTGCTGCCTTGCTTCTGTAAATATAAACATGGGCATGGTTTTTTTTCTCAAAGCCATTAAGCTGTCATATGTGTTTTCTGCCTTTCTGTGCTGCTTGTCAAGCTTTTTGTATATCTATATCTTGGAGAGCAGTGACAATGAGAACGGAAGCACAGGAAAGAGGCCTGGCACTTTAACGAGGCCTGGGTAACTTATGCCTTGTCAAGGGGATCCCAGGCACTTTCATCGGAGTCTGTCCTTCCCCTGCCTGCCCCCAAGGCCAGGGCACAGTCTGAGCACACTTTGGCTGTGAACACACCCTCAAGGCAAGAATGGGCCAAAAGGTGGCATAAGTGGGGCAAGAAATAGACATTCCTCTATACCTATATGCTTCCCCCTTGTAAATGGGGATAGGAGGTATTTGCAAATTGAAAGGGGTCAAATATTACCAATTCTTGTCCTCCTCACATCTGAAGAGTAATGCTGGGATTGAACTTTTCACTACACACAAGATTTCTTCTGGAGAGAACAAGTTAGTTTACTCAATAATGAAGTAATGTGTGTTTAGTGTAGGTGGTGAGGATGCCGAGACCTAAGATTGAACCAGTCAGATAAAATATTTGACAGAAAGAGACACACCCCATGAACCATGTGTTTTCCATCTGTGTTGGTACTGTAGCTTAGCTTTGGAGATACTCCTCCAGTACAAAAGGTCTGCCTCAAACCTGTCAGGAGTAATCTTTCAGTTAAATCCACTGATCGCTGTGTTTGGACCCAGGCACTGGGCTGTAGCTGTAGCTTAACTTCCAGATTAAGAAACACAAATCAAAGTCCAGGTGCTTGTGTGATTCACTCACTGAGTACACAAGAAATCATTAAAAATGGCTTGCAGAATAGTTCAGTTCCTGGACCTGAAGCTGCAGACAGAAAATATCTGGACGGATAGATAAAATACTCATTGAAATGCATTAAAATTACACAAAAGTTAGATGGTAATTTTTTTCTTGAGCATACTGTGCCACATAAAATCCCTGTATGTAATCACCATTATAGCTCTAGTAATGTGGTTTATTTTGCCACCTGAAGCCTTATGTTAAGATGCTGCAGGGAGGTGCATCACACAACTACACCTGCTTATTCTATATGTTAAATAAATGGTCTTTCTGCTCCAGGGTGTTTGATGCCTGTAATTATATTTGAAAGCAGTGAATAATCTCTTTTATTATTAATAGGTTTTCAATTGGGGAGGTTCCACAGGCTCCTCACTTGAGTTTCCTGACCTTCTAGTTTGTGGACAACTGAATCCTATTGTATCATATTGACTCTAAGGAAGGGCCCTTGGTGTCCTTTTTCTGATTTAAGGAGCATGAAAGAACCATTACTCCTTGAAACACTGTGCTGTTTAGAGATGCATTTACTACCTTTGTGAGCCAGCCTGTTGGTGGTGGCTTTATTGTTTTGATTTATTTTTGGAGTTTTTTTGGGTTTTTTCTTTGTTTTGTTTTGTTGGGTTTTTTAAATGTTCAGAAGATTTCATTAAGAAAAGGAAGGGAGAGATGCTAAGAAAGGTTTGCACTGATAGAACCTGGTTTCTGTGCCATTGAAGCCAGCTGTAGCAGCAATGCTAACTCCCACCTCCAGACCTTTGTGCCTGTTGATCAGGCTTTCCAGCTCCTTGAGTAATAATGTCTTTTCCTGTTTTAAAGAATTTAATTTACTATCAAGGTATTGTTACCACAGTCAGAAAAACATCTATCCAAGATTTTCCAAAATTGCTGGTGAGACTGAAATCCTCACATCTGGGAAACTCAGAGCGAGACACCTCAAATTTCCAAGCCAGCTCGACACCCATGTGTCAGCCAATATCTCCAACACTATAAAAGTTTCTCTGTAAACCTCTGTCCACCTTGGAGCTAATACAGGCATAATTTTTCAGAGGTAAATAAATCTAAGTTCCACTGTTAGTCAGTAAATTGGCAAAGGCAAAACATCATTTGAGACGTGAGTTCCTAACTTCAAAGATGCTCTTGAACCTCTTAACATGGCCGATGCAAAAATCAAACTTATAACTGATGACAATCACAATCCACTTTTGTACTATCGTGCAACTTCCACAGTATATCAGTATATAGTCACTATAAAATAATGCAAATATTTATGAGCACAGGAGTTCAGACTTTAATCCAGTTTAAATCACAGAAGAGGTGCTGAGCCCTCTGTTCTTCCATTCCTGGAACATACTGTCCCTATGCCTCACGGGAGGCCTGTAAAATAACAGCTGCATTTGTGAAAAAGAGCACAGATAATATCACTGGAACTTGTTGAATTCCATGATCAAAATTTTCTGCACTCTATCATTAAGGAGACTATAGCTGTGGGTTAGATAAATGGGACAAGAATTACTTTGACCATTTTATGATCAGTAAAGCCAGACATCCAGCCTTTTCAAACGTACCTGGAGATTTTCCATGCCTCAGCTTGTATTTGCTCAGTTTGGGGTACTTTATGTTGAAACATGCCATCAAGCAAGAAGTGCAGCAGAGTGAGAGCTGATCTCAGTGGGCATCTGGGGCATCAGGGTCAGCCTCAGGGGTCTGCATTCCATCAGCCAGGCCCGCAAGGCACACCCGCAAGGTGAGCTGTGAAATCATACATTGTATGGCTCATCCTAGGGTGTCCAACATGCAGCCTTGGCAGTCTGTGGGATTCCCTACAACCACTGGCTTTTGGATCCAGCACAAAGCATTGCTTTTTCCCTATAAATCCCATCACCCCACTGTGCACAGACGCATGAAGCCATCTTGGAGCAGCTGCAGCTTCTCCACATACGAGCTGTGCAGGTGGTGTAACCGTAGCTATTTTTTTCCCAAATGTCATGGCTACTCCCCTCCAGGAACTGTAGAACAACTCTTAAATCTTTGCCATAATCAAGTGGTAAACACCACCGTCAAACCTCATGAATATTCACATCAGAATAATTCAACTGAAGTCCCAAGGAACCAGGGAGCCAATTGAAAGCTCATATATACAGTTGTCTGGTTAAATGATGGGTTTAAACAATACTTCACCATCCAAATGACTCAACATGACATGTAAATAATTGCTCTTGATTGCATCATGCACCAAAGGTTTAGTTATTGATTCTTTAGCTTGTCTGTCGTCGTTGGCTAAATATTATAGGAAGCTGTCAAAACAGACTTCATAGAGTGTGTCAGTGCATATGTAGGTGTAAAAGAGCCCAGTTTTTTGCTTTCTTCAATAAGACAGACTAAAATTGGATTTTTGCAAAATAAGTGCAATTTGGGTTGCTGCTGAATGCATGAAATGACTAAAAACCAATTTGTTGCAACTTTAATTAGAGTTGCATGACTGTTCTCATATATCAATACTGACTCTTTTTGTTTAATTAGTCAGTAAATCCTAGTCTACCAAAGATACTGGATTAGGGTATGATCTGGTCATTAATGAAGTTGACATTGACATCAAAGAACACTTCTATTTAATTTTTAATTAAAGATTAAAAAGACCCTCCTCCCTTGTAGGAACTCCATTTATTTTTGTTTTTCAATTCATGGTACAATAGGAATACATAATTTGTGAACATGCAAATAACATTCTGGGAAGCATCTACATTTAAAGGCACAGCACATACACATTTCCCTGTGCAATATTCATGCAAATTAATTCAGTAAAAAATTCAGTGCACATTGCAACACGTATCTTACCTTCAGGCAGAATTATTCTGCTGCCATATCTTTTCATTTTTTCCATTTCTTCTAACAACTTGGATTTTTTTTCATTTTCTGTCTCAGTTATAGGAAGACAGATTTCATTCAAAAAGAACAACCTAGCAACTCGGTCTCTTTTGTTACCTCCTCTTTAAGGAATGTTTTGGCAAATCTCTCAGGTGGACACCAAAAACATTTGGGATGATTTTTCCCTTGGAATTTTCTCTACATCACTACTACATCTCTACAGTACTCTAGACACTACCTCCGTACCCTCTAAAGAAAGCCTAGATGACTCAGAATAGCCACATTAACTTCCAGAAAGAAGGAGAGAACTGCTATGGATGTCATCACTTAAACACCTCCATTTCATGATGGTGTGTGTGTTGTTTTCCATCATCGGAATGGCCCAACACACTCGTAAGTAAACCAGAAAAAACAACCATGTAGAAAGATAAAGGCATAAGAAATAAGAGGAAACAAGCCAGAAATAAACTGTTCTATTGTAAGCAAAATCTGCCTTAGACACAGTTGTCCTCTATAGTTATGTCACTTTCTCCACTTGGGTCTGTAGCTCCAAAGCAGTAAAAAGGAGATTTACTTTTATCAGCCCCTACGTGTTATGGCCCAAAGTGGGCCATAAAAGGGGCTCCTCAGTCTAAAGATTCAGTGTAAATATATATTTTCCTAGCAAAATACATGTTACAATAGCACTGCCACTTGTATAGGGTATCTTTTATAACCAGTTATTATATTTGCCTAAAAATGCATGTTGAGGTTGTTCAAAACAATTAGTGAATGGTTTAAAAAGAAGTAATGCCATGTGACACTTTATTTTGTCCTTCTGAAGAGATTTGCTACAGCAAATGACAGAGTGGGTTTGAGTCTACTGGTAAATACCATACACCATATTTACACCATGCATAAAAAAAGGTAAGTAGTAATTTCATTATAATCTCACCTCTCTGTGAGTGTCAGCTGGGTCACAAAAAAAGGAAGAGTCAAACTCACTGGTCCAGGTTCAGCTTTTGTAAGTTATAGTGCTTAGTTCACATGTTTCCTGGGTAGCCAAGGATGAGAGACACTGATCAACAGAACTTGGATCAGGAGGTGTCTATTTCTCCTTTTACAGGAAGCCTTCCAACATGAACACCCAGATGTTTAACATAAGGGAGATGGATCACTGCCTTGGTGGTTTAATTCAGTAACTCCCTAGCTAACTTATCTTCAAAGTCTTAAAATGTTTGGTCCTCCATTAGCACCACCTCAGCACCTCTGGCTTGCTAAATTAGAGCTACTGGCTGAGTGATAATCCACTCCTGCCATCACAGAAGGGTTGTATTCACCCATTTTGCAATAAGCAATCAAAAGTCCTCTGTTAACTGTGCAGCCCCTCTATCTGATTTGTATGTGTAACAAACCTCAACCATCAGGCTGCATATTTGTTACGTATTGCCCCAGATCAGCATCTCATTTCCTCTCTCCCCACACTCGGTCAGTTTGCACATTTGCTAAGACCTCAGTGCACAGAAGTAATTAGATACACCTTACATCGTGTTATATGCTGGAGGCTGTGCTGTTGGAGAAGGGGAGAGACACAACATTTCAATAAATTGTTGAGTCCATTCTATGAACTGCATTCATCAATACTGCCATGACTTCTAAAGTCATATTTTAAAGGCATTTCACAATATTTGAAATAATGTTATTTAGCAAAAAAGCTTTATAAACTGTAGTATTTTTCAGAATAGCATTTGGTAGATCTGAGTTAGACATGGAAATTGTAATACTTTGTTCTGAGTAGAGGTTTAACTTTATCACCATCACAAGCACAGATTGTACAGCTGTTGTCTATCCAGTACAATTTGTTCTACCACCATCTTTACTTTTTAAAAAGTGAGGCAACTCATTGACTCTAAACAGACAAAAGTAATGCAACTGAGATGTTATGAAAGACCTATCATAAGCATGTAATGACTTGAAAGGGATGTTTTTCTCCTTTGCTTATTTTCTTCTTTGCATCCAGGTAGATTTGAATCACTATAGTTAAATTGTAGAGCTAAAATACATTCTCCTTTTAAATTATGTTACAGGAATTTTTTCTTTTCTACCCCTGTGTCATCAGATACACCTGGACTCGTTTTTCAGCTTTTCACATATGACAATAATCACATGATAACTCTATGCTAATTTCCTAGTGAAAATGGACCAGATGTCTACAATATATTAAACAAACCTTGGTTCTTTATTTTGTTTGGAGCTTACATTTCTATTGCAAATATCTATGGCAAACTGTCCTCATGGACCAATCTATCATTTTAAAGAGAGGACCAAAGAAAATAGATTAATCAAAAGGCCTGCAGTTATTGTCTCCCCTGTTAGCTCCAATTCATATATCATTAGAGAAAAAAGCCTGTCAGCACTGGGCGATGCTATCTCTTTGGAAAAAAAAATCTTCAGCATAATAATTCATTTTAAAAAAAATCTGATAACAATACACAGTATTAAAATACTGGCTTTATTAACATTTCTATAAAGGAAAGCCAACTCAAGCAGCACAATACAGCACTTTCATATATCACAAATATTTTGCCTAAGCAAGGCTGCAGTACTTGCCTGCCGTGCTGATAGTTTCACACAGCACTGCTCATTTTAATGTAATGTCAGGACAAGCACGATATAGACTATACTATACCCCAACGGTATAGATACCCCAAGGGCTTTGATAAAGTGCAACCAAAATGGTAAAATTTAGGGGGAGGAGCACAGAAAATAGCTTTGGAGCAGCCTTGGCATTGAATTTCAATCATTTTTGCCATAAGTGCATTTTCACTAGGCACTTGATCTAAGCCCTTTGAAATCACTGGCAAGAGAAATGGTCTTTGTTTCGTGTAGCATGTTCATTAACATGAGAATACACATTTTTAAAATGAAGAAGTTTCTGGCTCTTTGTTAGAAAAACCAGGTAGGAAATGCTGGACTTTCAGCTGAGCCTCCTTTCAGCTAGATCCATCTAATTAACCTCAGGCACCAAATGAGCTGCACTCCAAGCACATCTATGCAGGGCAACTGATGCTTCAGTAACTCCATCTAACTTTTCAAGTTATTTGGGATGAAGGTCTACACCACCTCCAGCAACAGAATGACTATTTTCCATCTTCATGCAGTTTTCTTCACAAGCAGTGAACAGATTTGTCTGGTGTTTTCCAGAGCTATTTGGGATTTTGGGTGGCTTTTTAAGTACAGAAGAATTTTGGACAGCCTTTTCTATTTCATTTATGTCCTCAGTAAGGGTTTGGTTTTTTTTCTGGCCAGCGGAACATGCTTTAGCTCTCTCAAGCTTGGCTTTTTACTGCAGTGTTTTTCATTTTTATGACACCTGCTCTTCCTGTTGCTGACATTACTGCTGGGTTGCTTTAAACATAGTGATCTTTCACCCAAATGCCATCTCATATAGAAGGTTACCTCCTATGGCAGTCTTCACTTTCATTTTAGATATTACCAGGTTATAAACTACCATTAGCCTGCTCCCAGCACCTGCCAGATGCCTGGCATTTCTCTAGGGAGAGGCTCAGTTTACATATGAACACATTTGTAACCAGGCTGATGCTTTTAAGGTTTAGACCAAGGGTACTGTGGAGAATTCTGGCCTCTTGACTGAATGGCTCATGTATCTCAGTGTGCCAAAAAATGGTTTTGGTGTTACAATTAGAATTTTTGCCCTTAATAAATCTGCTCTCAGTAATCAGTAGTGGGAACTTATTTTTTACCTGTTTCCTACTAAATAGTGCCACTCTCCAAGGTATTGGTTGCTATGACTACTATTGCACCATTCCCTCCCTTGAAAGAGTATTAGAAAGTCCAACATTGTTTCATATCTTTGCAGCCTCTCTAATCCCTTTTTTTCTCAAGTGGAATTCTGCATTTCAGTAATCTAGTGGGATAGCATAGGGTTCACTCTCTTTTCAGTGTTCCTCCAAGCTCCATTGCCTTTTAGCCATTGTAGAACTGCTAGAACAAAACCCATAGAGAAAATTCTATCTCCTCTGGTCAAAGGAGGGCAAATGTGTGATGCCAGATGCTGCATTTTCATTTCCCTGTTGGTTTTGATTGTCTGCATCGTGAACTGACAACTATAACATCCCACATTTGACTGTCATTGATCCAAACCCAGTTTTGTAGCTCATCTTCCCTAAAAGGGATGCTTGTCACTGGTGGTACAGTCATTCCACAGTTCAGATGCAAATCAAATTGGTTGTTGATGCAACTGTTTAGCTGTCCATAATGAGTATTGGCATCCTTTTCAGCAGTCTAGGTACCTGGCCTCTTCTTTCACTAGAAACCATCATGAGAATTCCATTGCCTTTCTTTCTTAGCTGAGATATTGTCTGCTCCTGTTTCCCCATTTTTTTTGCACGGCTGGTACAGTTTGGGTGTTTGAGTTTTCCCATTTATTCTGTTTTCTGCAGTTGTATTAATGGACTTTTACACTCCCACCAAGCCAAACTTTCCTCAGTGGGTGACCTTATGATTGCTGTAGGATTCTCTGCCGCCCTAAGTGCATGACCCAGTTTGCCTTATTTTCTGGATACATTTGCTTTCCCTATAATTCTCAGGCATTTTTTCTAGACTAAGATCCATGTCTCTGTTCTCTGTGCTATATGTAGGCAGCGATGCTCCAGCGATCTTGTCTCTAATGAGAACATCTTTTATATTTCCAGAACTGCACAATATCCTTTGAAGTCCTTTGTAAAACTTACTGAGATGTGGCATTGAAGAGTGCTGTGAAGGGTGCTTTGAGCTCTTCTGTTGTTCTCCTGTTGAGTGATGGGGATTTTCACACAGTCAATGATCACGTTTCAGTTGGAGGCTGGTAAAATCCAGCTGAGGATGTGATGTGTTAACTTCTTAAGCTATTTTCACTTGATCATTTGTGATGGTCTGTCCTTCCCCTTCAGTTTTTACAACTGTGGTACTATCTGCTATTATGTCTAGCTACAAAATTACATTCACTTCTTATTCTTTCCCTCCCATGAGGTAGGTACTTTTATTTTCCTATTTTAATCCCTCTAGGCAGTCCTCTATACAGATTCGTCTAGATTCTTCTTTCCAATACTTTAAAGCTTTTGTTATACTATTTTGCCTGAAGTTTTTCATTCCCATTGATCTGGATTCTTACTTTGCCCCTTTTCTAGGTACTATTTTGCTTATCTGCCCATCACCTGCATTTCTCTGCTGGTCATGTAGCTAATCACCTGCCAAGTGCAGATGCTGGGCAATGACATGTGGTGGGTTCTTGCTTCCAAATCCAAGGTGGCTTTTTACTGCATGTTTTCTCTATCTGCAGCTACCATTCTCACCACCTGCACAGACTGGCTTCCTGGGACACCGTTTAAAACAAATAACCTTCTGCACCTTCTATTTGTCTCTGGAAGGCCAATGCAGGTTACTGGAAACCAACTCTAGGGCTGAAATGGAAACATGCTTGAAGGACTCCAATTTTAAGAAAAGTTTGCTTATTTCACCCTGCAACTCTCCTGTTTTAGTAATAAACACAAAGCTATATGAAAACTATTCCTTATATGTCCTAAATGAGTTTATAGGTTTTGTCCAGGACAAAGTGATGAAGTGTCCATATCTGGGAGATGAGTTGTAATTATTACTGTATGTTTGTTTTCAGTCTCTGTGGGGAAGGTGGGGGGGAGGGGGGGGAAGCAAAATCAAAAAGCAAAGATTGAAGGCATGTTCAGGCTGTTGCAGCCTTCTACATACTGGGCAGCTTCTTTTGCCCATTTTTTCATCTGTAGGAGGTATGCAAATCAGAAATCTGAACAGTTTCTCTCAGAGAGAGCAGTGCAGGATGTGAAAGACTAGCTGCAGCCCTCTGCCTGCAGCCCTTCTGCTCATCACAGCCCCTCTCTCTCCAGGGTTCAACTCTGGCATTTTCCCTCTTTGAAGAAATAACAAGAACTTCACAGTTCAGATTTTGGTCAATCTGTAGCTGGAAGCATGTGAAATCCAGGGGTTTATCTTTTTCTTTTAATACAAAACAATAAATTGGCTTCAATTCATTCATAACTAGCCTCAGGTTTAATCAAAAGACTCAAACCTTTTGACAAAACATGGGCTGGATACCACATCTGTAGGAAAAGCTGCAAACAGCTGAATTTTACTGTGCTTCAGGTTTCCTAACAAACATTTCACATTGCTCCAAAGCAGACTTCTCATGAGTTGAAGACATCAACCTGAATAAAGGTTAAGGGGAAAGAGATTATATGACAAGCTTTGTTACCTCCTGCCATTTCTATTTCTGTTTGTATTCAAAGGCTAGGAAGGAAGGAATAAATGATATAGTGAGACCATACGGTTTCTAAAAGGAATCCTTTTAGAAAATAATGTATTAGTTAAATAGTACTGCATCTTGCCAAAATGACATTATTATAATATCATCCCTTACAATTACTAGCACAGCTGAATCAATAATGTGGATAGTATAAAGAAAAACTAGCTACAATGTCACTATAAATTCTGCAGAAATTATTGTAGCAATTTTCTAGTGGTTTGGAATAAGCTTCCTAAACCTCTCAACCATTTCAGCAGATTGTTTGCCCCATGCAACAATTCTGTTAAAACTATCATTTGCTTGTGGCAATATTTTTTAGCTGGTAGGCACGAGCCAGGGGAATTTGCATCCCATGGAAATATAGCTATGTCAGGAAAAGGTCACTTTTGCCTGCAACTTCTATGTGTTGGCTTAGAGTATCCTAATAGATTTGATCTTGTTTTTCTAGTTAACTGGGTCAAATCTGCATTGTGTGACAGGTTTTAACTTACAGGAATTAGCAAAGAACAACTGAAATTAAAAAGAGTAACATCATTTAACTCTAGCTGAGGCACTATTCCTTGTTTTCAGTTAAGTGCTATTTCATTTCCATTCTGTATGCCACAGTGAATAAAATTTGGAACATATTAAAATTAATTGCCTGAATATATTTTGTCTGTAAAGTTAGACTGACAATATAGTAATTCTTTCCAACACTTCTTGCTCTTAATTAATGTGCCCGTAGCTCAAAGAAATAGTGTTTTGCTGCATTTACTTCTTGTGTAGAAAAACCCCAAATACAAAGGATTAAATAATACTCAGTTCCAAAAAAAAAAAAAAGAAATGTTTTTAGATCTGTAAAGAAACTGATTTTCTTTATGAGATTATATTGGGCTGGTTCAACTAATGGCAGTACACACTGGCCAATAGCTAGTTGTGGACTGAAAAGAATGAGAAGCTTTTCAGCTAGAGCAGAACTCCGCCCAACTCCCTGTGCTTGAGTGGAGATGCAAATGCTCAGCACCTGTTTCATCAGGCCAACAGATGGTCACAATTTAAGGAGACCCATAGGCAAAACAACCTTCATTTACTTCAGGCTCTCATGATCACATTTCTGTGGTTGCCTTAAAAGTTTTGTGGATGAAGAAATTATGTCTTATAGAAGAGAAGCAATGTATTCTTTGCTAACAGGTCAGAACACACAGATTCACTACACTTGTCATGGGCCTCGTTAAAAATCTGTTGATTGACTCATAGAGAGATTCCCAGGGGCTTTAACTTAACTTGGATCATGGTTTACATAAAGATCCAGCTTTAATACTGGTCTGGTTGACGGTGTCCCTCATCATTGCAGAAGGGGTAGACTAGATGGTATTTAAAGGTCCTTTCCAACCCAAACTATTTTATGTTTCCATAATATTGGTGCTTTTAGTCTGCGGGTTTCATGAGACTGATCTTTTTTGTTGAAATACCAGCTGATGTCTGGGTACCAACCTCCTTCTGCTTGGTTGTGATCCTACAGTATATGCACCATTCAGGTGATCTAACCTAAAAGCAGCAGCAGTTGGTTTTTGCTTTATTTGTTTTTGTTGTTTGGGGGGTTCTTGTTGTTTGGGTTTTTTTTTTAAGATCTATTTCCTGATCTACATCGCACTGCAGGTACAAGAACACTGTCCAGTAAAAGAGCAGGAATAAGTAAAATAAAAAGATCCGGGAACAGAAATCAGCTGGAAAAAAAACCAGCTATAATAATCATTTACTGTGATTCCCAGTTTCTGAATACAATGAATTTATTCAGAAGTACAAACTTTACTCAGAGAGGCGATTCTATCTGCTGACATATGGCTATCCCATAATGATATACAAATACCATATTTTCCATTTCTTTATTTCATGCTGTGAGTAATTATTTAGATTATAACATCTGAAATCTAAATCAGGGATATCTATTGCACAGTTATCTGTGGAGCTTAGAAGACATAACTCTTAAGAATAAAAGTCCTACTTATAATTCAGCTGAACATGGGCCATCATGAATTGTCAAGGTTGAGTTCTTCTTGCTTCTTTCATGATGTTTAATTGACATGACTTTTGACATTGTGGTAAAATATGTTCATATTTTGGGACTGGAACAAAAAGGACAGTGAATCTAGATGGTGTAGGAAAAGCCCTCCAGTGGAGCAAGACTCAGGATTCATTACACTCTATAAACAGTGACATTTCCGGATCAGCAGCTCAGGAACGTTAGGGCATATCGTATATTTGTCTGTTGACATGAAAAGATTAGACTCCACAATCATATTAAAGAATTTTCAGTGCCACAGTTCTCTGTTACCCATGGATATAAGAATATAATTGTTTCTTTTCTTA
This sequence comes from Machaerirhynchus nigripectus, assembly GCA_013397975.1. Lineage (NCBI taxonomy): Eukaryota > Metazoa > Chordata > Aves > Passeriformes > Dicruridae > Machaerirhynchus > Machaerirhynchus nigripectus. The sequence goes on from VZRQ01000373.1 coordinate 275,206, forward strand.
CACATTTCCTCTTCAGCCATCCATCTGAACACAACAGAAAGATTCAAACAGACATTTTTCCGCAATAAAATATAAACACATAAGTAACCAATACAGTGTTCCACATTGTTTGATACTGATTTGTTTTGGTACTAGTGGGAATTCATATTTGAGAAGGAGTATTGAAAAGCTTTCTTGTACTCATGGAAGTCAAACAAACAGTCTCTTCACCTCAGGTAAAGGAGTTAGATTGGTGAAATGATACATTATACAGCAGGACAGATCTCTGCTTGCTTTACAAGACATCCTGGGAGTCCCAGTCAAGATAAGGATCTAGATACTGGTATGATCTACCCTGGGTCAGAGACAGTGAGGCACAACCCACAAAGGTCAGAGCTGGTGGGAAGGAGGTGTCTGAGGATGTTGCAGGAAGTCTACTTGTCTAATTAGAGATTTTCTGTCGTGATGTCCAATGGCTGTTGCAAAAGGGAAAGGAAAAAGGTTTCAGTTCCACTGAAGGAACTGGAGGAATGGAGGAGGGAAAAGGACTGGTAGGTGTGAGAAGACTTGCAAAAATGTCTGAACTGAAGGAAAACATTGAACCTAAGACTTCTTCAAGGGCAGGGCATCTACATTTTCCCTTGGGGACTAAAGAAACACCTTTGACTGATATTAGGAAAATAAGGTCCACCGAAGCAGAGATTAAGGTGTCTCAAGGGTATCACAGCACAGGTGATGTTCCCACAGACATAAATGTGACAAAAGGAGTCAATATTTAAAATGCTTTTTTTTTGGTTTGGGGTTTTTTTTGTTTTGTTTTGCTTTTGCTTTTTCTTTTTGTTTTTTTGCTTTTTTTGTTTTGTTTTGTTTTGTTGTGTTTGCTGGGGGGTTTTTGTGATGAAAGCTGTGATTTGCTGCTTTTTAAAATATGATTTTTCAATTCTTTAGAAGCTAGCAGTTGTGGACATCTTGGCCACTATTGCACAGACATTAATTAAATTTCTACATGAGTTGCTTGGTGGAAAAGGACCTGGGAGAGATGATCAATGGCAGCTAAACATGAGCCAGCATGTGCCCAAGTTGCCAGGAAGGCCAATGGCATCCTGGCTTGTATCAGAAACAGAATGGCCAACAGGACTAGGGAAGGGATTTTTCCTCTGTACTCAGCACTGCTGACACCACACCTCAAATACTGTGTTCAGTTTTGAGCCACTCACTTCACGAAGGACATTGAGGTGCTGGAGTGTGTCCAGAGAAGACCAATGGACCTGGGAAAGAGTCTAGAGGGTTAGTCACATGAGGAGCAGCTGAGGGAACGCTGGAACAGGCTCCCCAGGGAAGGGGTCACACGACCAAGCCTGAGTCCAAGCAGTGCTCAGATTACACTCTCAGAAACATGGGATTCTTCAGGTGTCCTGTGCAGGGCCAGGAGTTGGATGTGATGATCCCGAAGGATCCCTTCCAACTCAGCATGCTCTGATTCTATAATTCTATGTTCAGCCTGGAGAAAAGGAGGCTTGGGGGGGACCCTCTCACTCTCTACAACTCCCTGAAAGGAGGTTGTGGCCAGGTGGGGCTTGGTCTCTTCTCCCAGGCAACCACGGACAGGACAAGAGGCAGGGGCCTCAAGCTGTGCCAGGGAAGGTTCAGGTTTGACATCAGGAGCAATTTCTTCCCAGAAAGGGTGGATAAGCACTGGAATGGACTGTTCAGGAAATTGGTGGAGTCAACATCCCTGGAAGTGTTCAAGAAACCATTGGATGTGGCACTTAGTGCTATGGTTTAGTTGACAAGTAGATGTTCCATCAAAGGTTGGACTCAGTGACCATGGAGGTCTTTTCCAGCCTTATTGGTTTTATGAGCCTATGATTCTGTGATTGCTGATTTGGTACTGTGATAACAGGGACATCTGTCTTTTAAAAACGTAGTTATTAAAGATGGGTACTGTTCCAGTGCTGTGTAAGACTAAAAGTCACACAGTATTTTCCTATGAGAAGATCTCAGTGAGACTCTAATGAGAAGTTCTTAGTGAATCCTGAATCTTAGAAGGTAACCCATAGCTAGACCTATGTGCTAAGTATTAATCTCTTGGCTAAATTCTCCTTTCGGTGTTCAGTTAAAATTATCTTTCAGCTTTGTTCATACCTAGACAAGTCAGGTGTTCAGCTGAAGTTAACTTCTGAATTGTTTTACACTGGCATAGAATTGGTATAGATATGTGTGAGGACTTAATACATGGCCTTTCAAAAGAGATCACAGTGATAATAGAGATCCTGTGTAGACCAGGAAACCTATAGCAATATTTCCTTCCTTTCATATGTGTTCCCAGAAAAAAACTTAGTTCCCTTTATGAAAACAACCAAACATTTTGATTCTAGTCATAGTAAAACTAAAAAATGCTGGGGAAACCTAAGGAACTAATAAACAATAAATACTGAGGCTATCAGGGATTACAACATAATTGAGGAAGTTATAAATGGATCTTTTCAAGATTGAGATACAATATCTGCTAAGTTAATAAGAAATAAAGTCATGTTGACTTCCGTATGCATGGGATCAGACTGGATATATTGGATCAGACTGGGTATTTGATCAGTGAGTGCTCAGTGGTAGAAGATATAGACATAACGGGCAAGTGAGGCACGGATCAAGTGGTCTCCCTGAAAGCTTGCTGTCACCTTTGGCAGCCCAACATTTCCAGCAGAACTATTGCAATTTACCATTGGACAATATTTCTTCCTTTCTCTAGGTTTGCATTTGTCATGTGCTCGTCCATGAAAGAAGGTTTTCTCACATTTGAAAGGTTAGGAATCTTCTCCTTCAAGATATTCCCAGACCTTTTCTCATCCTGATTAAATTACTGGATAAGAATATTTCATAAGGACAGAGGGAGTGCTATGACCAGCTATTGTGATGCTACGAATAGTAAAGGAGAAACAATATTTATTCTGCATTTCCTGCATAGACCTTAAATATTACTCCTGTGAAAATTCTTGCAAACATGCCTCTACTCAGTCCTTTCTTGTATGACTTTCAAGGAGAGGCAGAAGGCTAAAATATATCTTTCCAAAGTTATGTCTAGTGCATGTAGACACAATAAAGAAGTATCTCTACTCATGTCTTATGTGTTAAGAAGGAAATTCACTCAGGAAAATGTTTCTAACAAAATAATTCTATTTATTAAAATATGCCTTCCAAGTCAATCTTTTTTTTCTTCATCATTGATGGCTGAAATTATTCCAATTCGCTGTACTCACTTGTACATCAATTTAGTAAAGGGGTATATTGGTTCCTGTCCTGCCTGGCCTTTTATTGACGTAAAATTAAACAATTTCAGGATTCAATTATTAATACCTTCCATCTATAAACCATGTCTTCATCTATAAACCATATTGACATTCAGTCTAGACATCTCAAGAGGGGATTCACTTCATGAATATCAATAAACAGGTTGTAAAGAGACTGGGATATTAAATTATTTCAAAGCCTTTGACAGTTGACAATGTTAATACAATAATTAAAAGCTTGCATCCCTAAAAAAAAAAAAAATGCTGCTCAGCATTTCCATGCAGAAAGCAGCAAAGTCCTTAGAAGGTGAAAATCAACACTGCTGTGCTGTTAGTACTGGATCTGTATGAATTTCCAGCAACCCCCACAGTACCTTCACAAATAAGGAAATCTTTTTGCCCCAAAGATGGCTTCAAGACCTGGCTTAACCTCAGTTTATGACCAATTTGGCATTAACTTTTTAGCTAGAAGGTGGTAAAAAATAATTTGAAAATGCAAATCCTATCCTGCATTAGACCACTGCTTGGAAAAGGAAGCAGCAGATAGCCTAAGACACAGCAGACCCGGCTCCCCACCTGAGAAACAACTTCCAAAGCACTGAGTTGGAGATAAAATGGTAAAAATTCACAGTAGAGTCTTTTTGCCTCTCTCAGTGCAGCTTGTGTAAAGTTTCCCTGGGTAGGAATCCATCAACTCAGAAAAATCTAACGATGAAAGACAGCAGATTTTTGTCAGGCATTTGTCTTAGCAATGACCTTCTGTGAGAAAATAGAACAATTGACCACTGGAACACAAATCATGTCAGAAGCTTCTTTGAAATTACTTCTTTAGGTGGCTGGAACCTGATATCAATACTCCATGTGTGTGAAAATAAGGAAAGCAAAAAAAAAAAAAAGAAGCAGAATTTAGAGTTATCAAAAACAAAAAGCTAATGCAGTAAATATAACACGGTCTTGTGTGGTAGTATCACACCATGTTTTAGTTTATTTTACTAAGATACCACTAGCTTAACATGTATACAGATTTGCTTGTTTAATGGACTGCTGAGTTACCACTCAATGATTCCTTTCCCCTACTGCTTGGATTGGAGGAAGGCTAAAAATTTGGTTGCAATTTTCAGATAGGAATTGGGCAATGTGCTGGTTTTTGTTGGGGTACAGTTAATTTTGTCTATAGCAGCTGGTATGGGACTGTGTTTTGGATTTGTGCTGGAAAGAGTTGTTAACACAGGGATGTTTAGTCAATGCTGAGCAGTACTGACACAGAGTCAAGGCCCTTTCTGCTCCTCATCATCACTTTTCTCTGCGAGGAGGCTTGAGGTGCACAGGACACAGCCAGAACAGTTGGCCCCAGCTGGCAAAAGGGATGTATCCATAACGGTGTGTTGATCTGCTGGAGAGTGGAAAGGAACCTGCAGAGGGTTCTGAACAAGCAGAGATGATGGGCCGAGGCCAGTGGTATGAAGTTCAACAAGGTGAAGTGCTGGGTCCTGCACTTGGATCACAAGAGCCCCAGGCAACACTACAGGCTGGGGGCAGAGTGGCTGGAAAAACTCCGAGAGGAAAAGGCCCTTTGTGTGCTGGTCAACAGTGGCTGAACATGAGGCAGTGTGGGCTCACGTGGTCAAGGAGGCCAATGGCACCTGGCCTGTGTCAGAACTAATGTGGCCAGCAGGACCAGGGCAATGATAGCCCCCTGTACTCAGCAGTGGGTGGGTGCACCTTGAATCTGTGTCCAGTTCTTGGTCCCTCATTGTGAGAAAGGCATTGAGGGGCTGGAGCGAGTCCAGAGAAGGGCAATGGAGCTGAGGAAGGGTCTGGAGTACAAGTCTGATGAGGACCACCACAATTCCACCTCCCCATCAACAACTTCAGGACTGCCAATACAGAGCCCAACCCAATCAGCTTCAAAGTTTGGGCTCTGCCTAAACCCCTGCTGATGAAGTTACTGTGTCCTGCAAATGAGGATGTCTCTCCCTGATTCAGCCAAGAAGTTATACTCTTTCAAGAGCAAAATCCTGACAGTCAGTTCCTAGAAGGAACAGCAGGGCGGTATCCCTGTGATGTTGGTGGTACCCCTAGATCTTGCCTGGGGTGCTGCTCTATCCTGCCCTCTTCCCTTCCATAGCAATGGAATGCCAAGGATGCATCATGGACCCCAAAGCTGTTTTTAAATGAAGGACTATATCCCTGTTCCCCCAAACACCTCAGGGGATTGATTCAGATTTCTGTTGTATCAGGGGTGATTTTGAAGAATTATTGGTCTTCTCTAGTTGAAACACACTAATTACTGTTCTGACATCTGTCTTCACTGCAGACAAATTGTTTTTCATTGTGAGGGAAATGCTGCCCTCCAGCTGTCAGGGCAAGTTATTTGTAATCCTGACCAATTTTATGTTTTAACAAATGCACTCTATTAAAAAAAAAAAAAAGGTATCAGAAAGAATAAGGAACACTGCTTATAATCAGTAATCAATCAGGATTAAAAATTATTTTCATTAAAATATTTAGGGGGTGATATTGGCTTTTGAGGTGGCTGCAAGACACCATCTCTGAGTACACTGGTTTTCCACTAGACAATGAAGATAAGTGACTCAAAAGTTTCATTGTAAGAAGGGGATAAAGTGTTTTTAAGATTAATATAACAGTAAGGTGAACAGGACTGGCTTCCACTTTATTCTGGCTGGGGCTGTTTCTCATTCTGGTTTTATCATAATTTAGGTGAAATAAGGATATTTTCCTTTAAGGAACAGTATCCAGTGGAGCATTGACTTAACATATGGGTTTGTGTTTGTTGCAAATAAGTCTGCATCTGCACATTTATGTAATGATTTGATAGGCTAAAAAGTGGCTCTTTGCTTGGTGCTGGTAAATGTAGTTAGGGGCATAGATGATGCTGAGCAAGGTCACGGGCTACTAAAATGCAGAATTGCATCAGAAACACATGCAGAGTACTTGCTGGTTCCTTACTATTCCTCCTACACTGCTTCCCTTACATTTGCAAGGGCTCATTGAATTAAACATGGAAAAACATGTCCTGGGAGGTATTTTGGTGATTTAGGAAATTTAGTACTACCCTATAATTTTTTAGCCATGTTTTTCTTCTTTGCATTTCCATATAAGAGAGTAAGTTTAAGAATACTTTGCACACTTAAATCCTTTCCTCTCTAATTTACATTTCCACATAAACAAGGCTGATAAATCACTCTGCCACCAATAGTCAGAGTTGGTATCTTCTGCAATCAGGCTCTCATGTAACTCTCCTATGCTAACAAAACCAATATGTCAAGGTGCCTGTCACTCTTCTTGGCTGCTCTAGTGTACTGACAGCACCTAAATGTCTCTTTGGATTTGATGGCTGGCATATGTGGGACTGGTGAAGGGCTTTGCTCAGGATCATGGGGCTGTTCAAAAATCTTTTTAGGAGCCTTTTACAATTCTCTCCTTTTGCAGTGTATTGAAAATCCTTCTACAGTGTAGAGCAGGACACTTTTCTTCAAGTCAGTAAAACACTATCAGCTAACCTCAGGTTTGGATCTGAACCATGGGGTTTATAAGTTTTTTGGAAGGAAGAAGAATGGTGCTCAGTGGTATTGGAGATGGTGAAGTTCCCAGGTATTGTGCTGTTGAAATTGAGCAGAGGAAAATTTACACTCTTCTTTACCACTCCTTCTTAGGACACAGAGGTCTTCTATTTGCCTCTGGTGTTTTGCAGGACATAGCTGAAACATCAGAAGATATTTCTTCCTTATTTCTGATAATTTTATACCAACAAGTAAAGCTCCAAACGGGCAGAAATTCCCTGTTTATATATCTTGTACTCCCTGATTTGCCATATTTGCTTTGACTAATACATAAGATGCATACAAATAACTTTGGTATTAGTAATCCAAAATCTTATTGTGATTAGGAGGTACCTGGTTTCTTCCTTGAAAAACACCTCTGAAACCAATATGGGATGATAGAGAGAACACATAATTTTTGGAGTGTTAAACTCTATATCCCTAATAATCATAAAACTAGCACCTAACACCTTAGAATTAGGAATTAGACAGTCAGGGAAGCACATTGCTTTGGCATTAAGTAGATATTTTTAAAAATGTTTTAATTCCCACTGCATTTCAGAAAACTCTGAGTTGTATCTTAATCCCAGATCCACAGGGACCAGCAGACTTTTTATGTGACTAAATTTTTCTGGAATCCATAAACTTTCCAAGACATTTTTAATTGATCAAAGGAGGAGAGAGAATGCTGGCTCATATCTTTTGAAAGATTATATTTTCTGCAGGTAAGTGTTTTCGCTCTGTCTCAGCAAATCAGTATCTTTTTTTTGTTTGTCTGTTCAAACTCCCTGCCTTGGTTGGGAACAAGACAGTCAATTAGGGTAGGTAGGTAATCACCAGGGATTAGATCCACTTGTAATTGGGAACGTTAATTTGACAGGAAACACTTTCTTTAGGGAAGAAAGAAAAAAAAATTAAAAAAGAGAGTGCCGTGCTGAGCTTTCCAGTGCCTGGAGCAGAACATGTCAGTGTCTCAGTTCCAAGGGTGGGGAAGTCCGTAAATCAGAGGGATAGCTGCTTTCTGTGGGAATACTGAACCTGTGCTTTGGTGACGCATGTGAGAATTAAAGATTCCCAGAAGACTTGAAACTGTTTTCAAAAGGTACAGAGCTTAATTACTAGAGGGGTTGTTCATTATCAACACTGAAAGGCTCTGTGTGGATCCTTTTCTGGGCTATGATGAGAATATTGTGTCAGACACCCTGAATACAAGACTGCCAGACCTTCTGGGCAAAACAAGCTGCTTTTTAGCAAGATGTCTCATTGGAGGCAGGTTCTACCTCGCAGTTTACACTTACTGTGGGGTACCTGCTACTCACTGAACTTTCACACTCTTCATGTGAGTGCAATGTGCTGCATTTTCACTCCAGAAGTTACTGGACTGAAGGGTAGGGTGAGCATCTATAAGCCACAGTCTGGAAGAAGAGTAAGTTACCTCACACCTTCTGTACACTAAGAGCATCTACACAGAGTGTAAGTGCATTGTAGCTGGCATGTGGCAAATCCCAACCCCAAAGCACTGCACCAGCTCTGACAGAGCTCTGTATGAAGACAGGTTTGCAGTGACGTGTTTGCACAAAGTTTTGAGATCAAGTGATGCAAACTTTGCCACTCTGCTACCGGTCATGGGCACTTGGCAATAAAGAGTGGGCAGAAGGCACAAAATGCCCAAAATGCAGTGACCTTCTCATTTAAAGATACTCTTTATTTTTCTGCCCATGAAGCCCAAGGGAGCTCAAAAGTACAGCTCAGTGCCTGTTCTCCGAGGCTGCATTAGGCAGAGCATTGCCAGCAGCTTGAGGGAGGTGATCCTGCCCCTCTGCTCTGCCCTGGTAAGGCACATCTGAGTGCCATGTGCAGAGCTTGGCCACTCGCAGCAAAAGAGTTATGGATATACTGGAGACCAAAAAGACGATTAATCGAATCAGAATCACAAAATATATCAAAATGGAAGGGACTCTTAAAAATTATCAAGTCCAACTCCCTGCTCCTCAACAGTACCACCTTAACCTTAACCAGATCTCTGGAAACATCGCTCCTTGAACTCTGGCAGGTTTGGTGCCTTGACCACTTCCCTGGTGGGCCTGTTCCAGTTACCCTCTCAACCAAGAACCTTTTCCCAGTGTCCAATAAGAACTTCTTTTTATGCAGCTTTATTCTGTTTCCTCATGTCTTATCACTAGTCACCAGAGAGAGGACAACAGCACCTCTCTCTCCACTGGCCCCCTTGAGGAATGTTAGACTGTAACAAGGGCACCCCTCAGCCTTCTCTCCTCTAAGATGGACAAGCCAAGTGACCTCAGCTGCTCCTTGTTAGTCTTGCTCTTGACCCCTTTTACCAGCTGGGTCACCCTTCTTGGGACACATTAGGATGAACAAGTGCAAAGTGAGCTGGGAGTTTACCTTTCCCCCAGTCATTATCTTCCAAGACAAGGTTCTAGGTGTACCAGGGCCCATCATTGGTGCTAAAGGCAGAGGTGGAGCTGGGAATAAATGTCTCCATTTGTCTACATCCTTATTTGTGAGGTGACTGACCTCATCCAGGTATGGAGCAACATTATCACTGTCCATTTTTTGCTGTTAGTGTAATTTAAAAAGTGGCCTTTTTGTTGTCCTTCACAGCTATGCCCAGCTCTAACTGACCTTTGTCCACATGGAGTTTCTCCCTACAGTGGCTAATGGCATCCCTGTAGTCTCCCGGAGTCACCTGTCCTTGCTTCCAATGTCCATACACTTTCTTTCCCTGTTTGAGTTCTAGAAGATCCCTCTTCAGCCAAGCTGGCCTTCTGTACTACTCGGGGCACCACTCACACAAAAGCCAGTTGAGACAGCTGTGACTGTTCAGCCTGGAGGGGAGAAGGCTCCAGTGGAATCTTTTCTGTGTGGATAAATACCTGATGGGAGGGAATGAAGACAAGGGAGCCAGACTCTTCTCACCAGTGTCCATTGGCAGGAGAAAAAGCTAAGGACACAAACTAAAAAAAAGGGGAAATAATGTTTAAAGAAAAACAATTTTCACTGTGAAGGTGCTCAAACACTGGTACAGGTTTCCCAGAGAGATTGCAGTCTCTATCCTTGGAGATATTTAAACCCAACTGGACATGCTCCTGGAGAAACAACTCTAGGTCACCCCGCTTGAGAAGAGGGGTTAGACCAGAAGACTTCCAGAGTTCCTGGCTAACCTCAGCTATTGATTTTGTATTCGTGTATCATGACTGAATGGAAGCCCTGCATCTCCTGTTCCCAGATGACAAGGGCTGGTTTTCCTTCTGATTTTTCTCATCTTTTGCTACCACAGGCCCTGTTAACATTGAGTTCTCACAACATCACTACCACAATGACATCACAGGTGCTGCTACATCCTATCAGGTATGCTGATGTGCCCTGTGGTGCTCTGTCCTGCCAACTCACTGGACTCAAGCCCTTTTTATGTTCCTACAAGGTCTCAGGAGCTGAGTGAAATGAAAACACTGGCCCAGTCCCAGCCTGTTCTTATAATCCTTTATCTTAGGATTTATCTTTAGGTGCTTTATCTTAGCTCTTATAATTCTGTGCTTTATCTTAGCTGAACCTAAAAGATTCATGGCAATAACAAAAGGAGAAACAGGTACTCCTTTTTCCCCATTCTCTACAATGATGGGGAGAGACATCATTTTCCAGAAAGATAAATTAGATATGTTTTATGCTGATGCAACACTGACACTACCATATTTCCTTGTGCTGGAGGTGCAGGATGTGATGATAAGAGTGTTTAACCTCCTGAGCTAAAAAATGTGTGTCTCTGCAGGTGATAGTTGCCTGTCTTGTGTGCCTGTTTGGTCTGTGCATATGAGTGGTTTCTGCTTGCTTCCTGGAGAGCTGTGACTCAGAGCTGGGAGAGACAGGGAAGTAGTGGATCTCTGAGGGAGAAAGGCGCTACCACTGAGGGGTGGCAGGAACTCCAGCCTAATCAAAGAAAGAACATGGCAGGTGAGGGAACAGCAGCCATAGAGAGCACTGTAGGTGGTCAAAACAGTGGAGAAGAAGACCATCCTGTTGATTTCAAAAATATGTCAAGATCTTGCACGTTCTCTGAGGCTGATATTGGAGTTGAGTCAAGGGATTACGCCTGCAGAAGCCCTTTGTTCGGAATGCTTGTGCAAAAAGCCTCAGCCAGGTTCAATAGCACAGAGGTGTATGTTCCATTCACTCTGTTTCTGTTAGCTGTGTGCAATGCTGGAAGTGTCTTCATTTCTACTCTGGTCCCATGACTGCCCAGTAAACAATGAGCACAAGATGTGCAGGCACGAAGCAGGCATTTGTAAGAGTTGTGCAAAAGTACCCAGAGCAGGAATTATGACTATTCAAACCCCTACACAGACTCAAACATGCATGAGCTGCTGTGGCTTGAGCTGGTTCTACGAACCTGTGTTCTCAAAAAATCATTTTTGGGGAGCACTGATAGCAGGAGGAATGTTCTAGGGCAGGATTACTTTTCTTGCTTGCTTCACACTGATTCAGTGTGTTTGGCATGAAACACAGTGAATCACTAAGCTTGCTGCTGTGTAAGAATTACACTGGCATGATTATGCCTGATGGTTCTTGATGCTATTTTTCCTTTGTAAAAAGTCTCCTCCCCATATCAAATACAAAGAGACTCAAGTCCATGGTACACCAAATGCGATGAAAGTGAGGATTGGAAAGTAGCGCCTTAACAAGAATGAAAAAAGGTTTGTTCAGCAGTGGAGTCTGTTCCCTCAGGACAACCTCGTGTTGCAACACAGGTTTATCTCTTGCTCCAGATGCTTCTCAGCACAAAACGCATGTCCCCAGTGTGCATAGCATTTGCTTAGCTGGGTGCAAACTATTCCAAAGGTGTAGTTAAAATCTGAGGAAGAGGAAATGTGTTTTAAAGCCTGAAGCCAGAGGACTTAAAGTTCAGATTCTTTGGTGTTACAAAGAAAGGGGAATTCTTGGTGGGAACAGTCTACAAGCTTCCATAAAACAGGTTAATTTCCTCTTGAAACCTCAGTAATTCAACTCCTGTCTAATAAAATCAAAATATTTCTAGTAAGATTTCCCCGGTTAAATTGTTTTTAATAAATTGTTTAAACCTAAATCGGAATGGTTTTTCATTTTAATAAGCCAAATATTTTATTTTGTTTTAGTGCAGTAAATCATTATCCTTCATTTCTCTATTAGCACACTGATTTATGTGAGGTGTAGTCTAGGTCCCCCTTCAATCCTACAGCTTGGGCTCCCAGAAGCCACGTATTTCCCACAACACGCTGTGGATTTCATGTGGCTCATTGGTGGTTACTCAGATTTCAAAGAATGAAAAATTAAGATTTCCAAGTACAAGGTTCTTCAAGGCATCTTGCCACTATGGGAAAAAGATAGTGGTGAATATAATAGTTTAAAAAAAATCATTTAATGTTCATTAAGTAAAAGGAAGATATTTTATGAACATTAAAAAAACTCATCTAAACCAAAATATCTCAACAAAATAGCTGACGTTGCCAGTAGAAATTCTAAGAAGATACAGCCACAAACTTTTTGTAGATTTCAAAGTTCTGCTCTGATTAGAGACAAAACCAAACTGGAAAATTGTGTCCCACAGGACTGGTCCAGTGTGCAGTTGCTCCTTGTTCTCTTTGCTGATTTAAATGCTGGTTCAATTAAAGATCATTGGAAACTCATGAAATAGAATAATTGCAAAACATATGTGTCTAGAATAAGACTTGATATATTTTCTATGAACTTATAGTCTACAAGTCTATCTACTAATGAGATAATTTTTTTCAAAATACTTTGGTGAAAAATATCTATCTTAGCTTATACAAAAGATCATGGAATATTCTGAGTTGGAAGAGACCTGCAAGGATTGAGTCCAACTCTTAAGTGAATGGATCATATGGGGATCGAACCCACAACCTTGGCATTATTAACAACATTCTCTATCCTATATATCCTTACAGTCCAAAATCTTTCTAGATATTTTTTTCAGGAGTAAAACCACTTGCCTTTTAAAAGTTTTCCACTTGCTCTTAAATGGCTTTTCCCAAGCTCTTTACCAGAGAGAAGATGACCTGCTTTGCTAAACCCTACCATCTGCCACACTTACAAATAATTTTATTTTGGCCAGGGTGTAGTTATACTAACAGACACAATTTGGGTTTTGCCTGTATAAACAAGATCAAAATAATTTCATAACTCATTAGGGAAGCATATGACAGCTTTAAACAGTTGCAATTGTAGAATAGTTCCTTTGGTCATGATGTTAATATGATCTGGCCTGCTACACACAAGAAAGAAAGAACATCTGAAGAGGGTACATTGTAATTTGGATTGTAATTACGGTACAGGGAAAGCCAAGAGGAGCAGAGCAGGAGCAATGTTCGTGCTGGTTATGGGGTGCCATCCACCACGGAGGAAATTCTAGGTGAGGCTAAGGTGAATTTAGGACACCTTCAAGTATCCATTTTACGTGTTGCTACTTGCTCTTTGTTGTATGAGAACACTCAGTACCCAACTCCCGCTGCTCTTTGTGCAAGTGAACACAGCCACTGCACCAAAAAGCATCCTGAATACAAAGAAATAAAACTGTCTTTTCAAGACATTCAACAAGTCATCGCCCTGCCTTGTAGAACTAGAAAATCATCTTGTAAGAGGACCAGAATAGTAAATCTAATAGAAAATATCTTAAGATCTTTGCTGAGTTATGAAATTCAGGCTCAGCTATTCCTAGCATGTGATGTCTGTTTCGTTTGACCAAGAGAAAATGCGGATCAGAGGAACACACACTTTTAGAAAAATAAGAACAAATCCCGTACAAATCTGAAATGTCCTCATTCTGGTTCTAGGTCAAGGTCTGACATTAAAAGCACAAGGCTGGCATGGTCAGTGTAGAAATGTTAGTGGAACAACTTGAGAAAACTGCAGAAGGGACAAGATAATTGCTGCCCAGTTCATTTTCCATCTCATTTACTGTATGAATGCATTATGATGAAAGCTCACTCATTCTGTCCAAGAAATTGGTATATCTTATATGGACAATTAACCAGGCTGCATGTTACCTGTGAAAAAACAGGTAATCTTGGAGAAGAATATGCTAACTCTTACAAGAGGAATGTGCTATCTTCAAAAATATGTTTTCTTTACATAGACTGGTTGTCTTAAGACTTACTCTTTTCAGTGCATCAGTTGGCTTCACTATAGTGCTTTTGATAGTATATTGTGATTAAACTGCAGGATCCACAAGTGGTTCAGCAGCAGGGTTATAGAGTACTGAATTATGAAGGATACAGTGTTAAATCTATCAAAAAATAAAGGAGTAAAAATATTCTTTCATTATAAATTAACAATGAGATGTTAAACATTAGAACTGCCTAGAAAAGCAAATCAGGCATTCTGAGAAGCATATTACATAGGTGTAGCCCACTTTTATGCTGCCCTGAAACATGGCAACTCATTGCATGTTCTTTTGCCTGGTAGGGAGTCTGGATAGCAAATGTAAATGGGGAAAATGCTAAATTTCCTGTAGAGCTGAAAGCTAGATTTTTAATGAGGTTTAGAAATTATAATGTTATTTTTAAATGAGGTAATATTTTAATTTAGTTTTAATATTTTAATTTTATTGAATTTAATTTCCAGCAATGGGTACTGATTACAGACAGTAGGTGTCCTATCAGCATCAACTAGGAATTCAAAGCAAGATGAAACAGTTATGCCTCTCACTCTGCAAATAATCCCACACAGGATTAAGCCCAGTCCTATTCATGTCAGGGAAATTCTCAATCACACTGGATTGATAATTAATAATATCTTCATGAAAGAGATATAATGTCATGCAATCTCATCTGGAGAGGCAAAGATTGTAGGTGCATCTTTCAGAGAAATGCTGTGAAATGTGTGATCACAGTGGAAGTCTCTCCTAAAAGGAATTCTTTTTTGTTGACATCATTACTAATTATTGTTGTTAAGCGCTATAGGAGATCCAAAGATTGGAGAGTTTAGAGAGATTCTACTCTGAAAGATTAAACCTTACTTAACAACAGGGATAAAGATGTTATAGAGGTTTTATTCATGAAGTTTTGGTTTGTGAGAGTTAATACATATGTTATGAAAGTCATGTCAAGCAATACAACAGGATACAGCCTTGGACAGTTTGTGTCCAAAACCAAATGTTATCTATGGGTAGAAAATTTCCTGTTACAGTATTTTTCACTCTTTATCTAACCATTTCATTGTAATAAGATTTGTATGAACAAAAACTATCACATATTTTAAAAAATATGTTATTATAGCTTCACCCACGCACATAATTAGACCTTACTTTATAGAGATAGACAATTTGGCTACTCCAAACAGATTGTGTTTTTCCCAAGGGAAAAGAAGTTTCTATAGATTTATATAATTGTTTCTAAATTAACCCAGTCATTTATAGCATTAAGATTTTCAGGATAAGTTTTTTTAACTCCAGGTTGCCAGTATAGTTCTAGGGGTACAAATAGTGTAGTGTGCTTAATAAAAAATAAAAAATGCTGGTTTTCTAACTAATATGTAACATTTATGATGGATCTATTTTCAGACCAGCTTACAGTGTGATTCCTCTTGGTGCTGGAAAAATTCCAGCCTAATATCCACCTCTTTTAATTGGGTTTGGAAAGGGTCCAAGAAAGGTTTTGAACATCCAATTCAGTGCTTTGAAGTGGCCTGTTCATTTACCTCTTCCACACCAAAATTTCTGAGGATTAACCAGATATACACATTCAGTTGTATTAGTGGTGGGTTATGCATAAAAAGGCCCATAAAATTTTTAATTTACAAGAAATTTAAGTAAGTTCAGACCTAGCCCAGGTGGCCTGTTTTGGTGACACCAAATTCACTATTACACTTATGCCTTATCAAAAAAAGATCTCATTGGAATTTAAATCATGATAGTTCACACTGGAAATCCATTGGCAACAAGCAGACTGAACTGTCTCGACAAGCAAAGAAGCTAAAGAAAATTAGGAAAAGAGATTCAGTTGTGTTAAAAAATGTGAATTTTTCTTTGCAGAAAGGCAGATTTTCAACCAAATGTTTCAACAAAGTAAACAAAGCCAAAGTAATTTTCATGTGGAAGTGGACTCTCAAGAACGTCCTTTTTAACCTTTCTTTCTAGAGTATAAAAAGAAGATTAAAGCTCGTCCATATCAGCTTCACAGAAACAGAAGCTTTAGTGTTGGTTTTTACAACCTCAGTACTAATGGGTTACACAGATAAAGGTAAAACACCTCTATTTAAACAGGACAGTAAATGTGTATGAAGTGTGGAAGCAAATGAACAGTATTGTGGGACTAGGAGAACTAAACTAACTGAGGAGTAATTTTACTAATCTTTTCAGTACCAAAACTTTATAAGTATCCTAATAAATATATTTAGGAATCGACCATCAGCCTCTAGAAATAACATCAAAGGATATTTTAATAATATCTTGCATTTCAAACATACAATATTCTCAATACCCTCTTTGGCTAACAGGGTCTCTAAAAAAGAGGAGAATTGCAAAGGCAAAAGTAAAGATTAAGTTGCGTTAATAACTTAACCCACCAGCAGATCTGCTCCCCAGGCGTGGCAATTAGTGCAAAGGGATGCAGAGGTGTCACTTGTTTCCCTCAGTGGGGGAGTGACTCTGGTTAGTGCCAATGGCACACAGAACTTTGGTTCATGGAATTGCAGTTTTTAATATTTCTGAACAAAATTCCATTCACACTAGTGACTAACACGTTATGCAGAGGGGCTCTGTTGGAAGTTCTTGCGTTTTCATTTTTGGGGGAAAGGTGAAGGATTAAATCTCTGCAGAAGACACTGTAACTAATTCTCATACATAATTGCATATGCATTGAGTGAGCGAGAATCCCTCTTGCAGAGCAGAAATTGAATTGAGGGGGCCACCTAATAAAATTACATGTGATTATTGCAATCTTGAGTATTTAATTACAATTTTTAACCCATGGGCTCTCAGAGTCCCCCAGCGGAGCTATAATCAAACTGTGTCGCTATTGGGAGCAAAAATCCAGCATCCATAACAAAAAAAGTGACGGCAGTAAATGGCAGTGGTTTTTACAAGAAATGCCATCATGAAAATGCTTGAGGCTGCTATGGCAAGAGATAAATACCTTGCAAAATCAGGATGAATAAATGCTTTAACTATGTCTTTGCTGCAATGTATGCTAGCTACTTTGTCACACTCAGGTTAAATTTTGTTCTGGCACCATTCAGATTGCAGGGTTGTCAGAGCTACGGTCTGATACCAAAGTCTTAGCCAGGCAACCTCGTCTTTTTTTGGGTGCAGGTGGTAGGGCTCAGATTCTCTGGTAATCCTGGGGTGTGGAGCCAATCTGCTGTTTCAGTCTCCAGGCTGATACCACACCGGCTCTGTGAATACTGAAGGAGGAGAAAGATCATCCATTTTCTCCCATCTCCCCCAAAAATAGGAAACAGGTGAATGTCCTTCCAGAAAGAGCAGCATCTGTAAGGGAAAAGGAATGTAGACTTACACTATGAAAGTTAGAGTGGAAGAAGTACCCTCAGACAAGTGTTAAGAAGACAGAAGGAACATAAAAAAGGGAGACAGGGGATAAATGGGAAATCCAATACCAGCAGTTCTCTGTTCTGGGGTATTTTTGGGGTGGGGAATGGGGAAGGAGAAATAAAAAATCACTGCATCTTTTTGTATCCCTGAACTTTTCTGGTAGAAAAGCTCTTGTGTTACTGAGCTATTGTTTGTCTTCTACAGCTTCTCCTTTCCAACTCTTTTTCTGCTACTGTGTAGGATAGGATGATGCACAAAACGTACTTTCAGTACCAAAGTGGGGAGGATGTCAATCACACAGCAAAGTCTTCACCTGCAGCAGCACAGACTTTTTGGAACCCCTTTGCTTTGTTCTTAAAACCAGAAGAACAGCCAACATAAGTCAGCCCAAGGGGTTGCCTGGTCCCTTCTCCTGGCTCCACCTCAGAAAGAATGTAAAAAGCATACCCAGAAATATTTCACTGCACATATTCCAGTATCCAGTAATCTGCAGCTCAGGTACCTGCTGAAGCAGTGCTGATGCCAATGTGTGTAACTGTTCTCACTGCATTTTCCAGCTA
The DNA here is from genome assembly GCA_013397975.1 of Machaerirhynchus nigripectus. Taxonomy (NCBI): domain Eukaryota; kingdom Metazoa; phylum Chordata; class Aves; order Passeriformes; family Dicruridae; genus Machaerirhynchus; species Machaerirhynchus nigripectus. Next base: position 293,153 of record VZRQ01000373.1, read on the forward strand.
AGAAATCTCCACTATTTACATGAACCTTCTTTTTCCCCACATCGTCTCTTTCTCACTGGAGAGCACAATATTGTTCAAAATCTGTCACATAGCGTGGCATGTACCCAGATGATAAAACCAGCTTTACTTCCGTCTTTGAGGCTGATAAAATTACAGTAATTTACCACCTCCTAGACTCTACACACTGTTTTAGTTGCCTGAAGCAGACAACATTCACTCCATGAAGAGAAACTTCAAGAAGAACATCTGAGGTAATCTCAATAGAAAAATATTTGGTTAAAAAAAATGTCTAAACAAAGAAACAACATGCCTTGCACAAAGAGGTTCTAACAAATACTTTTGCAAAAACATGTATTATTTCTAAATTACCACATGTTGTATGATGAAAGTAGAATTGTGAAAAAGAAAAAAACCAGTTTGACATGTGGACACAGGCTATAGGGGATAGGAACTTCAACAGAGTAAGGATTATTTCCTACAGCAAGGATATTTATGCTGGCAGTAATCTTTCAAGGCATCTGAAAGTTAGGATATTTTACTAGCTGTCTTCTTTACTTACATCGCTTAACCCATAAAAGTTGTGCTTGCTCTTTTCTTTAAAATGTACACTTGCTTTCCTTCCCCTCCTTCCATCAGACAAGAAAAAAGTACTAGCTGAGGAACTCTTTTTATTTAAAGTACATTAAGACTTTTCCTGATCAATATTTCTATTGACATTTCTACAGTCACTAACATTTTGTGTTTGTTGTTCTCACAGCCTTCACTTGTTTGTATGTGAAATAAAGCATGTTTTCCCCCTGAGACTGATAAGTTAAGTTTGAGCAGTGTGTGTTATATTCTGGTACCAACTGCATTCAAACCAGACCATGACATCAGATGACCACCAGATAAAATGTAATCATCTGTGTTGTGTGTATGTTTTCGTTTTTAAAAAACACTAGTCAAAATATTTACTAGTAAGTAAAGGGACCATTTCAGCACATGGAGATAGCTTGAGTATTTTAAAGCGGGGGAAATGCACATATTGGAAAAGAATAAATTATTAAGGCAAAGTCAAAAAGGATTTGCATTTGAATTCAGTGTTAAACCTAATTTGCCTTTTCTTTGTATGTACTTCTGAAATGAGGAATGACAAAAATGCAGGTTTCTGACACTGGAAAATTGTACCTCTTCACATTTTGCACACTAATTCAATAGATATTCTCATCTTACAGTTACTTATAACATTTGCCCCTCACTTAAAGGAAAGTACTATGAAAAGAAAAAAGTGTTCACTGTACACTACCTGTTAACATGAAAGTTTTTAGTTTTCTTGAAGACTAAAACTCCTTTCTGAACAGACTAGTTTACACTGTGGGTTTACTCACATTTTTAAAAAATTTATCTTTCAACTCCACTGTCTGTATAGATCCATATATCCATATATTCATATTATCCATATATATCTGCATATACTCCCCACCAGGATTCTGTGGGAGTTTTGGACTCCGCACAAGTCCAGGTTCTTTATCTTCCTCCTCTGTGAAGCTTTACCTTCGAGCCCGAACAGATGAGAAACGCCTGCTGATGTTGTTTTAAGTTGTTTATTTCTTCTTATCTCTAGCTAGCTCTCAGCTCCAGCTGCAAGTCTGATGCCAGCCGTGTCCGAGCAGGAACTGCCCAGTCCTGGGCTGTTCCATCCCTTTTGTACCCTTTCCATCATCCAACCATTCTTCACAACGTACTTATTATTTACCATTTTATACCAATTAGTTTGCACCTATTCTAGACACGTAATTTCTACCTCTTTTTCATTCTACCAATCATTTTGTGCCACCACCACCAGAGAAGATGGAGGAGAAGAAGAAGAAGAAAGGCAGGGCAACACCAAAAATCCTCCATCTTAAGTCTTCTATCTTTATTTTAAAAATCCTAAAATCTACCTTTTTACCTTGCAACACACTAAATCACTACTTATTTTAAACTCTCNCCTTCAGCTCTGGGTCCTCCAGGATGAGAAGGACATGGACCCAGAGGAGGGTCATTAAGGTGATCAGAGGGCTGGAGCACCTCTCCTGTAAGGACACGAGGGAGTTGTGGCTGCTCAGCCTCAAGAAGGGAAGGCTCTGGGAAGACTTTACAGCACCCTCCAGTACCTAAAGGGGCAACAAGAAAACTGGAGAGGGACTGTTCACAAGGACATGGAGTGATAGGACAAGGTGGAATGGCTTTAAAATGAAAGAGGGTAGGGTTAGATTAGCTACGAGAAATTCTTTACTGTGAGGGGGGTGAGGCCCTGGCACAGGTTGCCCAGAGAGGTTGTGGAAGTCCCGTCCCTGGAGGTGTTCAAGGCCAGGCTGGATGGGGCTTTGAGCAACCTGGTCTAGTAGAAAGTGTCCCTGCCCATGGCAGGGGAAATGGAACAAGACCATCTTTAAGGTCTCTTCCAACCCAAACCATTCTATGATCGTACAGACCTGTGAACATAAGATGGTACCTTCTCTGTAAGAGCAAATAGAGCTTAGATTTGGTCAGGGCTAAATGTCTCAGAATGGCCACTAAGAACATTTTAAATGGTCTTTTCCTCAATATATTTCTATCTTCTAAAAAACTGAGAAGGGTGATAAAATTTGCATGCTAGATCCTTATGTTCATGCACTTACATCAGAATTTATTCATTTAACAAAATGGAAATTATCTTAAAAATAAGAAAGAGATTTGATTATTTTCTTCAGGCAATTACTTAGAATTAGTAGGATTATTCCTCATATGTATTGTGACTCTTCCAGGCTTACACACAGCAAAACAAAGTCTGATTTGCAACCTGTTTACAGCACACAGACAATACAGTGCACTAACCAGAAGGAAGCAAATCAGTGTAGCTGATTAACAAAAGGCATCAGAGGACAACCTGAAACTATTGTTGGATATTTCTATTCTATGTTTTTGCTCTGCTTGTTCTGATTTGCCACACAATAATAATAGCAATAAGTAACTTGGCATTTCCATAATGTTGTTCTTCCTTAGCTCAGAATGGTTCTTTCCAGGTTTACTTCAGAGAAAACAGGTCAATACCCAGCAGAACGAGGGCAATCAGGCCAGAACTGCTCATTCAAGACTTCATTTTCAAGTGTGTTCTCGATGTTATCAGTTGCACACAACCCTACCTTCATTTGCTTTTAATTCCTCTGACTAAATGGAGCAAGAAGAAGTCTCTGGATTGGATACAAAATAGCTCTGGGAGAATACACTTCTGACCGTTTGTTGGTGTTGTCTTTAATTTGCCATTTGCTACTAGCTAATCCTGTAGGTTAGCTACTGAGCAAAGACAAAGCCAGTTAGGAAGTGGAATATGAAGATAAACTAGGTTTTAAAGAATATAAACTATTGCTTGCCCATGCAAATAATATGTGTGAGTCAACCACCTCATTCTTAGGTTGAAAAACCTTCTGCAGCACAAGTGCAAATCAAATCAGGTTATTCAAAATGCATCTGATTTAATTATTTTCACAAGTTCAAAGTGTTTGTAATGCAATTATATGTTACTATAATCTCTGTCTCACAAGGTCTCAGTTGAACTCAGTGATAAAAATTTCCTTTGGCCCTGCTGGAAAAGGACTGAGACCTGCACTGAGGGCTTTGGAAAATTTAGTAATCTGGGGATTGCATGAAAGTTTTCTATAAGCATACAATTAAGCCTGTGACTACTGAAACAAATAAGGTTGGGCTTACTATGAATTTGTGCCATGGTCAGATGAATCCTTAGGGGTTCTTGGCAGCGTAGGCTCAGACTGAAACTTTTGGCAGAGAAGTTAATGTTGCAGCATTTTCCTTAACTATCACATCACTATAGACTCTCTCCTATGTGGCCTCACATCCTCCCACTGCTATTAATCCTGTAGGGACATGAAATGTCTCAGAGTTTTAACTGCTGACAAACACGGAAAAAAAACAATGGGGCCTCTAAAACAGAAGGAAAGATCCCACAAGCCTTGTGTCTTTAGGAAACCGGGGGTTAAGACCGTATCTACTGAACTTGTTTACTTCTTGATTCCTTGTACTTTTGTCAGGAGGCTCAGGACAATCCAGATAAGTTGCATTCTGTCAGTTGAATTGCTATTCCCTATGTGGCAGTTCTTGGTTAGAGACTCACACTTGTGATTCATCAGCTGGAAAATTCCTACTTCATCTTACCTAGCAACATGAGTTCTTAGGACACAGCTGATGTGCTTGGATTTACCTTCAGATGTAGAAAAGGATCTGATGCCCTGCAGCCTGTAGGAACACAGCCTTTGTAAGAGCTGTGCTGCTGACAGAGGAAGCCAGCAGGGGAGGAAAGAGTCTTGGAAGGAAATTTGGAGTTGAGACTCATCTCTTGCTTTAGCAGGGTGAACCCATAGGAATTTCAATAGAGCAGCAAAACCTGTTGCCCGCAGTGAGATAACTTTGAAGAAACAGTTGTGAATGGAAACCCATGGGAATTTCTTGTCCTTTAAGCAGGTTTTTCTTGTATACGGAATAACCTGGCCCCTTATTACTACTCTCTTTCTTATTATCTCCCATGCACACAGAGGACATAAATATTGTTGAAATGTCAGTCTTGATCATCATCAGCTGTTCACTCTCTCTGAGCTACAGACTGCATTGTCACATGCAACCACTTCTGATATCCCAGGACATTTCACTGAACTTAAATATGTCGTCTAATAACATCACAGAACAGACAGAATTGAGGATTAAAGGCAGAGCTGTTGAAAAAATTGTATTTTCTAAAAAAAAAAGTAAAAAAAAATTAAAAAAAAATCTGTATCTCTATTGATTTGAAGTTGACTCTCATTTAGGTCCCAAAAAGAAAGATATTGATATTAAAAATATTGTTATTTCTACTGAGCTGGAAAAGAAATAAGATTTATGGTATTCTTAAAAAAAGCAGCATCTTTTTCTTTGTGCATTATTATCCTAAGCCATGCAAGGAATATAAATCTTTCTAATGTTTTCCACAGGAAATTCCTCTTTCTCTCCATGACACTTGGAAATTTTGAAATAAAATAATACAGCTACCATCTTTTTCCTGAATATTTTTGTATTGAAACCTTTATCAGTGCTACCTGTGCCTGTAGCTAAATCTATTCTAGAAATAGTGATTTTCTAATAAAAAACAAAACACCAGTCACCACTCCACTCACTTCAAATAATGTCACCTGGCACTTAACATCAACCAGCATCTCATCTCAGATTTAGACCAATTCAGTACCAAGAGCTTTACTAAATTTTATGTTATAGGGGTTTGGCATATCAAATCAAAGTCTTGAGTCCAATGTAACCTTTGATCACTGGTGACCCCAAAATGCTGTCCAGCAGTCAAATGCAGATGTGAAACTTCAGAACTTCACTCAGTTCCAGTTAAGCAAATGAGTTCAGTTTTCAGATCTGTTTTTCATGAGAATCCGTTCTTTTGCTATTTAGTATCATTCAGTACTTTCTAATTAAAAATTCAGATTACAATTCTTATTAATAAAGATTACAGAATTAACTCAGCAAGAGGGTTAGTAAGAAGGCTATTATATAAGGTTTGTAAGATAAAGTCAAAATTGGTGAAGAATAAAATTATTGTCTTTCAAGTCTATGCCCCTTTCTACTGAGATCTTTAAGTATAATTCTTTGAAATTAAAAAACCCTGCTGATTTTGGCTGGGGTAGAGTTAATTTTCTCCATAGTATCTGTATGGGGCTGTGTTTTGGACTTGTGCTGCAAAGAGTGTTGATAACACAGGGACATTCCTGTTACTGCCCAGCAGGGCTGGCACAGTGTCAAGGCCTTTTCTGGTCCTCACCCCATCAGCGAGGAGGCTGGGGGTGCACAAGGAGCTGGGAGGGGACACAGCCAGGACAGCTGACCCCAGCTGACCCAAGGGACATCCCACACCATATGGCATCGTGCTCAGCTCATAAAGCTGTGGAGAGAAGAAGGAAATGGGGAACGTTCTGAGTGATGGTGTTTGTCTTCCCAAGTCACAGTTATGTGTGATGGAGCCCTGCTTTCCTGGGGGTGGCTGAACACCTCCTTGCCCACGGGAAGTGGTGAATGAATTCCTTGTTTGGCTTTGCCGGCATGTGTGGCTTTTGCTTTACCTGTTTAATTGCCTTTATCTCAACCCATGATTTCTCTCAGTTTTACCCTTATGATTCCATCCCCCATCCCCCCAGCACCAGGGCAGAGCGAGTGAGCAGCTGTGTGGGGCTGAGTTGCCAACTGGGATTAAACTACAACAATTTTCAATATTCAAAATTAACACCCCTCATCTTCATATAGAGACTTACATCCCCAGACATATTTTCAAAGACTTATTTTCCAAGTAGTAATATGGAAATATTGAAGCAAAATTCTTCTGCTAGAAGAAGAACTGGAAGGACATAATTTTGTTCTTCAGATTCAATCATACTTGAGTGACTTCAAGAGAACGATAAACCACTTTTCACAGTGAATTTAATTGATGACTCTTATTAAAAGACAGTTTCAGCATCTTACTACACTGAAGTTTAGAAACTGTTTTATTTCTAGCCTTAATATATTTAAAGATAACATCATTTTTTTCTGATGCCACTATTTCTTTTAGAATAAATAGCTCTTCACAATGCTCATGCTGATCCCCAACACATAATTATAACCTCCCATCTCATCATAGAGTTCATTCTGTGAGGAAAAATAATCTTCACTAAGTGTCATCACATTTGTCCTACAAGACTTAAGTTAAAAATTCTGCTCCCTACATGAACCATGACTTGATTTGATGGTTGAATTGCTCTATTATTAGCATTTGATAATTGAGGAATAACTAAATCTTGAGTATGTATGGAAACTTAAGGGCATAATATGCTGTATTTTCTCAGAGATGAAGTGTATCTTTGTTGTCCAGTGCAAAAATGTCTCCTTCATTTTTCCCTCTTTTCCCTCCTGCCACAGCATCATAATCAGCTGACTTCTGCATTCAAAAGCCAAACAAGTTAGTGACCAAAAGAACTAAGGATTATCATATGTTAAGATGATAGTCACAGGAATAAATTTGGAGTATGTTAGACTCCTTTTTACTATTCCACATAATTTAACATAATTTCTACAATTGCTATTTGTGTTTTTATGATGTAAAAATAATGACTTCAATGTCTTTTGCGTGGAGCGTACAGTAAATCTTTTCCCAAACACTCATATGACACAGCAAGCTTAGGTCTCTTGGTTGATTTCCACCACATCTAAATAGGAAAACCACATCTAAATAGGAAAATAACTGGACTTGGAGAGGTGTATTCTCTGTACTGATGAACAATTTTGGTAAGGATTACTGGTAGGAGAAGTATTCTCACTTTTGTGATCTCTAGAGGGAGACTATCTCAGCATGGTAAATCAGCAATTTTCCTCTTTAGACAAAGGAGATTTTGGAATGCATTATTGCTTAATGTCCATTTGATGTATCTTTGACATACATTTGACAGGTCACACATCTGGTGAATACCTCCAGGTTTCATTGCTATGTCTTTACCTCATTCTGATCTACCTTGATGAAAGTCGTGTGACCACATTTACAGCAATGGGGCTCTACCTGAGCAAAACCTGAATAAGTAACCTGCAAGCTGGATCTTCAGGCTATTGCTTCTCAATTTAAATTTGAAATGAGGTCTGAAAAATTTATACTTAATATTGCATTTCATAAAATTTCTGTTCAAATAGAGCATATCACAAACTGTATGCAGTTTCAACTCAAATCCTGCAGCAGCTCCAGTCATGCCAGTTTCCAAAAAAAAATCACTGTAAACTTTTTGAAATTTTCAAGATGGAAGGAATTTTTATCAGAATAAAAATGTTGAGTTTTTATCAGTGTGAGCTTTGTGCTATGGCCATTTCGTGGAATGTGTCTCATAGTTCCTAGAAAAAGTCCTGTAAGTCCTACTCAAATGTGATCCCACCAGCCATCTCAGTACATTGCCCTGTTGGGTTGTTTGATTCAATGAAAATCATGTCAGGAAAGGGGCATGATTTCCTGGTTGCTAAGGAGAATCCATAGGAGTTGGTCACAGATCCCATTCTAATAGCTTATAACTCTACCTCGTTTGCTACAATTTGCACACTGAGGCTGTATCTTGAAAGTCTTATGCCTGAGACAGAGCTTTCCCATAGTATTACCATTTATCCAGCTGACTGAAACATCCGTAAGAACATCCACAGCTCTCACAGAAGAGAGCTAGAAATGAAATTCAAAGGCTCTCTCCACCCCTGTGTATTCATGTGTGTCTTGGAAAACAAGGTCAAGGATTTGGTTCATTATTGGCTATAGCCTTATTAGTGATTTCTTTTGCTGAGAATGACAAGCATTCTGAGCACACCTAAATCCATCCTGCCCTTGCCCCGAAGGTAGCTTATTCTCTTCTTAAACCTGTATTTGGAGAGTTTGAACAAATAGTAGCTCAGACTAGTTATGACCTGTTTATGCCCTGTTTTAATTGTCTTGACAATTATCTGGGCTTCTAAAATTTTTCTCACATGATTCACATATGTCTTTCTTCTGCCCAGCATGGCAATTGTATGTGTGTGAAAGAAAATGCAAGGCAGATTGTAGCCATGTTCTTTTCCTTAGCAGAAAATGATACCATTTCAAAGTTATAAAGACACTTGTCTTTACTACACATTACACAGCAGTTGGTTTTCTTTCTGATTTCATATTTACATTAGGTCTTTTGCATCAACAGTGCAGCTGTTGCATATATTTGGTGGAGAATTCAGTAGTGTGTCAGTTTCAGATATGGAATACCTTCTTCACCCAGGGCAGTTGGTGTCTTACTGATAACAGTTGGTAGTTTTCAAAAAGGAACATTTTACTGAGTGAAAAGCAATGAAAATGGAACTATATCTCTAAAAGAAATCTAAGTCTAAAATTTAACTGTAATAATGACTATGATAATAATGGCATATTAAATTCAAGAAATGAGCAGTCAGCATGACCATGGACCCCTAAGAGGTTTTTATTAGTGATGCCATGTGCAGAGGACCCATCTGAAAAGCTGACACATCATTTTTAGTACTGTGCTAAGCATCAGAGTTCTTTAGCCAATCTGCAGCCTAAATGGAATAATCAGGGGCTGATAAGTGAAGTGATTCCTCTGACTAAAGTCACATGAGAAGCCTGTGGCAGACACATGAAAAAAGTCAGGTGTCCTGGATCCTCTGCCAGTGGTTCACACACTGTGCTGCATTGTCTTTCTGTACCTTCTAAGAGGGTTTCCAGACACTTTCATGCTGTGCACACAGACACCTCTAGGCTGTAAGCCCTTCATGTGCCATGCCTGGAATGCAGCATGGCTGCATAAGACAGCAAAAAGCAGCATGCCGGGTAGAGTGTTAGAAATGAAGAAAATGCTATTCAGCTGGCATTGGAAACTGTTCGGCTTTTTCAAATAGTAAGCTAAAAAATACAAGGTAAAAATGCCGCGTTCCCAATGCATCATTCTCCTGCAGAATATTAGTCACAAAGATTTGGAAGGGGGTATGAACAATATGAATTATTTCTATTACATAGACAAAGAAGAATGAATGTAGCAGGAGTATCTGCAAGCAACAAATAAGGTAATATATTCTCTGTTATATCATTCCATCATCCACTTAAAAATTTGGGAAGGATCAGTGGGATAGTGTCAGGTTTACAGAATTTGTAAATATCTTCTCCTGACCTGTTTCTCAGTAATAAAATAGGGTGTCTTATTTGAACACTCCTAGCTCAAGAATGGAGTTGCCATTGTATTCAGGATCAAGCATTCATTAACCTTGTTCAAAGGCAACAGTCATCTCTACAGGACAGTTCTAAGAGAAGTAATAAGGATCTGATATGGCTATGTGTATGTCTAGGGCTTGCATGAAAACAGACTGTGTGTCAGGAGATAATAATTTTGTACGAGTTCTGGATGTTGGCCCAGATAAACAAAGACATTTAGTAGTCGAAGCTACAGTTGTTTAATGCTGAAATGTTTTGCAAAGCCTTTCCAAGAGCTGTCAACTCTTTCAGGCTGACCTGTAGCAAGCTGAAAAAAAGATGGTGCATGTTTTATTTATGATGTTTCATTTTTGTCTGTTCACATATTCATTGTTTTGATAGACAGTACAATCTTTAAATTACTTTTGTGGAAAGATGCCTTTCCATTAGCAAACTTCTTTTTGAGATGCAATCTGCAACAATGGTCAGATATTGAGCCCATTCAGGACAGTACCTGAGGAGCAAAAAGTTCTCACTAATACAAAAACTCTGCTGTCTCTAACATTTGGGTTCAAATCTCTTTTAATGTCTCCTTGTTATCCCAGGAAGAGGATGGAGATTTTCTATAATGAAGTCTGTATAATACTAAACATAAGGGGGAAAGTACTGAAAATCCATTTTGCCACACAGAACTAGGGGAGACGGTCCAAGAGAGGCCTCTATGTCAAAGAATTATTCCTTATGGGGAACAAGATGCAAGGGATTAAATATTCTGATGAAGAGGGAAAGGTACTGCAGACCTCAGAGCCTGGAGAGAAGTGCAACACCTCTGTATGACCACGCTGACATGACAGCAATCTGACACCAGGTCCACAGAGAGCCAATTCTTAAAAATATCTGCATAACGTGTCACTGAAAAAACATTTCAGGCACCTCTAAGAGGTTTGTTTTCTACACTATACTCACAAAGACATTCATGGTACTGCCAGCATAGATCTGCTAACTCCAACCAAGCCTTTTAAAGCTGGAAGCTCTTCACTCCACTACTTAGGGGAGAAACAGAATTGCTGCATTCCTTCCCTTCTGGGAGACATGGGGCAGGCCTGGGTGCAGTAGTCAGGGTCAGGCAAACAGAACTCAGCACACAGCAAGAAGGGCATACCTTGCCCCATGCATGGGGAAGTTAAAACGAAGCAGGCTGTCTCCCTTCAGCTAAAAGTCAGATGGACCTGTCTCCTCAGCAATGAAATTCCTACTATTCCTAGCACAGAATCGTTCCTTTGAGGAATTACTCAGTCCTTAATGTAGAGAAATGCAGTTGTTTGGCCAGAACCACAATGAGTTTGCAGCTAGCTCAGAGCTATTGTGTCTTAGCTCAGACAGACTCAAAAGAGTTGGGGTTTATGCTTTTTGTCAATGCAGCATTTAGAGGGTCGGAGAAGAGACAGGACCTCAGGTTTCCTGTCATGCATGTTAGTACTCAGAGCTTGCAGGAAGGAGTCCAAGAGGTACTGATGGACACATCTTCACTTGGATGTCTCCAGGACAGTCAGAGAGTGATAAGTAACAGGCAGGGCACAGTTAAAGTGAAAATTTACAACTTTGTAATGTGATCTACTTTGTGGCTTTTCCTCTCCACTGTGTCAAGCTATATTTACTTCTTAATTATCATGGTGAAAGTCCAGTGTAACATTAACGAAGTCCTTCATATTAATTCATATGCATTGGTAAGAATTAAATTCGAATACAGCTCTCAAAAATTAGCATTTGCATATCTCACTAGAGCAAATGAATTGCACTGAGTCACCATAAAAATTGACTGGGTAAGCTAAACGCATAGTTTGGCTGGAGTCAGCAAGCAGGATACTTTGTCTCCACTCCCACAGACACAAATCCACACAAGATTTTTTGGTGTGCAAATGAGCCTGATTTACTTTGATTATAAAACAGACTCATAGCTTAATAAAAGAAACCAAATTGCCTTAACTTGCATGTGCATGTGGAACCTCCATAAATTATGGTCATACATAATGAATGGAATAAAGCCACAAAAGTTACATGAAAGCAAATGTTCCAATCAAACTTATGCTATGGTGCAAATCTGCAGTGACTTCACCAAAGTCAGTGAAGATTCCCTGAGTTTACATTGGCTTAGCTGAAAACAGATTCTCCTCATTAGCATTCAGCTGAAACTTTCACATGACAAGCAGCATCATGAGGCTGATTTTTAAAGGTGCAGCTTTCTTTACATTACATGTGAGATTCTGGCTCCTTGTGCAGCCTGAAAATAACATCTTGGAAAAATATCTCTTCCGAAGGAGACTTGTCAGTATTTAACATTTTTTCTCATAATACACTTCTACATGTGTGCTTGATGTACTTAACAGTCCCCTTCTCCTGGGTACAAAATACCCAACATCCAAGCACTGGTAAAGATCAGATTTCACTTGGCTCTCTGCTTCCAGTGTTTTTTTCAGGGAAGGCATATAGTATCCCCACCAAATTACGAGTGCTGATTTTTTCTACCAAGAGTTGGGAGTATATCTTTCATATTTCCTAAGGAAATATGTCAGGAGCAAATGCGTAGCCCTGTTTTAAAATTCAGCATTCATCATAGCTGGTGTTCAAAGTCTCAGGCTGATAAAAAGGACAGAAAATCTGTGAAATTCCAGCCACCATGTATTTAATATGCCAAGGGGCTGGAACTGCAGACCTGTGTTGCAAGTTTGATTCCCAAAGTGAGCATCCCTTTACAGGCAGGCAGGTGGGTGCTCTGGCATGAGTGCGTGATGCAGGAGCTGGTGTGAGCCCACCCCTCCAGCAGGCAGCACTGGGAAATGACCCCAGAGATCATCACCTGAGCTGATGCCCCTTTCACTGTCTGACACTGCAACAGCTCCAGCTGCCACCAACATGTTCTTCACTGGATGAATCACTGGGATGGTTTACAAAAGGTGATTATGTGCCTGGCACAGAAATGATTTCTGCTATTGACTTGTGACACCAGCACACACCACGTTCCTCTCTTACCCACAGTTTTTGATTCTGACATTTTGAGCCCTTTTGACAGAAGAACATAAATCTTAACTCCAGCTTCATGTTTACCTCTGAGCAATGGCTATGCGTGGGAGTAACTGCTGGCAGAAGTTTTGACCAGAGTTAGACCACGTAAAGACACTTCAGATTCACTTTTCTCTTTCTCACGCACAGGAATTCTCCTATAGAAGGATGTTGTAATGAGGGTGTGACACACAGGAATGTCAAGGAAAAAATGAACTGCATTTTTTTCTCTGGCATATAGAGATCTAGGGTAAGGGTTTAAAAAATTACTGCACTTTTCTGATGTTAGAGGTGGAGAAAACTAATTTTGGGGACCTTGATAACCTCAGAAGAAGCTCCCCAGCTCTCATACCTCACACGAAATGTTAATTGCTGCCACGAAATCTTGTCTTGGATCCCAGTATCTGTCTTTTAGAGAGGTGAAATTCTCACCCCACACAGAGCTGGAAACTTTAACAGGAGGCAGGAGCATAGCATGAACTTGACAGACTCAGCCTCTTAAATACCCAAGATGTTTTGTGGGAAACACAGGAGATCCTGGAGCCGGGAACACCTGCCCACTGTTGCCAAAGAGGGCTGCCACATTCCCTCTGTGCTGTGACTGCAGTGGGCAGCAGAGCCAGGAGCAGCTGTCTGCCCTCGAGGGAAAGCATTGTGAACAGTGCTTGTTCACACTCCTTTTTACTCTAAAAAGCATCTATTTACTGATGTTTAAAACACACAGCCGGAGTTATGAATGACTGCCACATCCTGCTCCTCTCAGAGTACTGCTTTTATCACAACAGGGGTTGCTTTAAGGCTGCCATTGCACGGGGGGAGTGCAGGGCTCCATTATTTAGAATAGCTTCATTAGGAAAAACACAAACAAACACCACCCTGGAAGCAGCAGGTTTTCTGTTTACTGTCTCCCCAGAGTTTCCAGCTGAGAAGCAACTTGAACCTTACTCTGTCTTGTGGTTTTATTGCTGTTTTCAATGAGCTTAGCATCATGAAGGCAGGTTTGAAGCTGTTCTCCTCTCCCCCGAAGTCATGACTGACACCTTTTTCCAGTGCTGAGGATGGGATTGAAGTAAATAACCCAATTCCAAGGTGAACACGTGATGGGGACTACGATTTTAATCTGCTCACCATTTGCCAGAGAGGAGACATGGAGCAGCAGCAAAGAGGAGTGGCCAGGAGCACTGACTTTCCTTGGAAGTTTAAATCATTCTTCCTGAGAAAAAGAGAATGAAAGAAATTCAGACGTTTAAATACTGATATACCCCCCTTCTTCTTTCCCACAGGACCTTATCTTAGTCCGTGTTGTGGATGTCACACTCCAGCTAATGACTGTGACCTCCCTGTGTGCCCACTCACTGACAGGGGACACACAGTGGCATAAAACCATCTCCATCCATGCCCAAATTTCTCCTGTGCAAAGGGAGCTAGGGAGGGACTCTGTTTTGAGCTGAGACAGTTGAAGTAGGTTTGATAAAATTAGTTTTGGATGTCAGGCCAAAATATGAGCCAAGTAGAGTATAAGGTAATCTTGAAATGAAGGACAACTTGCAGCAGCTTCTGGGATTTCTTGGTACTGAGCCAGGGAGGAGTTTGGAGTCTCAGAGCCAGCTCTGCTCTCTTCTTGGCAGAGGGCAGCAGTTCACTGTGAACTGGTCAAAGGATTGTATCCTACTGTTTCAGAGTGTGAAGCATTTGAGAGATGCTGAATGGGGCCAAAATAAGATCATAGGTGCACTGAGGACTTTTCCTCAGACATATGCCCTGACATTGCAGATTTGCTCCAGCAAAACTGTCTCGTCCACAAGTATAAGGACAGCCCATCATAGCAGCTTTTTACACCTTCTGGAAAGTCATCTCAAGAGATTCCTGGTGATAAAACATTTCATTTGCTCCAGTTAGGGTCCTTAGATGATCAGATCAGATTTCAAATAGATAAATAGCAGCCAGCTAGATAGAAAACAGTAAAATACTTCACTCGACACTTCCAATTTCAAGTTCAACTCAATGTCACAGAAATAGCCTTGCTTAGAAAATATCTGTGAATCAAGATACTTAGTGCTTCAAGTACATCCAACAAGATCTATCTAAATAGCAGCATTAACAAAATGATAGTGTCCAGCCTCTATGTGCAATAAAGCAGAAAGCACTGAAATTTTCTGCTTGGCTGTGTTTAACTCTTGGATGAAATTTTTCATCTGTATTTCTAGACTTTAGGATTTTTCCCTATAAGTGGGCAGCAAACTCTGCCTCACAAAGTAGAAGTTTCTGCAGCAGTTTTAGTGTGTTGCAAAAATTGAGTTTTGAAACACAACAAAGAAAAGCAGTGAGTCCCTGTGGACAGGACTCGAACTGTTTACAGGCAAGTAGAGAAAGCCCCTCATGATGGAAAATATACAACAACAACAAAATTTTCATTTAAACAAACACCAGATACTAACTAGCTCACTCTTTCAGATAACATCCATGACTTACTGAACTGTTGCAAAAACATAGTCATTGTGTTGCTAAAAGAAAGTGAGTGTTTGGTTTAAACACAGCTGCAAAAATACCTGGGAAGAAACCTAGAGTCTTGAGTCTCATATCATTGTCAAAATGAAGTGAAATGACAAGGAGGACCTATCAAATAAAATACTTTTACATTACTCTCAATCATAGTTTGCATTGTACAAGTAAACAATCATGAAACTTCCTGTTTTGTAGCTAAATCTTACCAAACTAATTATCCATAAATTTACAATGTATAAACCACTCAATTTCTGAATCAAGCTGCTAGTGAAGTTTGCCTTTCTCCAAAACAAAGCCCTAGCAACTGCATAGCCATTCTCAGATTTTAACTGGGGTCTGAGGCACCCTTGTACAGTATGTGATTCCACAAAACTTATTTTATTTTGGTTTGTTTGGGGGGCGGTGCTTGGGGGTTTTTTGTTTATTTGTTTGTTTTGGGGGGTTTTTGTTTGGTTGGTTGGTTGGTTTGGTTTGGGTTTGTTTTGGTTTTTTTGGTATTGTTTTTTGGGTTTTGGGTTTTTTTGTAATTCAAAGGCAAACAGAGTTTCTGCAGTAGAGTTTATGCCTGAAATGGAGGGTAAGATTCTCCATCTGTGCCTGTGCTGACCAGTGAGTTGAGAAAAAGTGAAAGTATAGAAACCTTATCACTCATACACTTTCTATCTGTATTGGTGGCTCGGGCTTGGCATTGAGTACTTGCGGCTTCCTTTTACACAAAGGATGTATGTCACCAACTGCAGGTGTCCCAAGTGAAGGCAGCTACATCTGTACAAGTCACCTAGAGCTGCTGTCACAGAGAACAGAGAATCAGCCAGTGCAGTTCCCACAGACTGCATGTGGTGCAGCTCAAGGAGGTGACGATGTTTGGTCACATGAACTTGACTGTAAAGACACAGCCTCTGATGAAAGGCTAGCAGGTACACTGGATGGGCTTGGGCAAAAGGAAGCCATCCCCAGGGACCTGCACAGGCCTGGGAGGTGGCCCTGTGCGAACCTCATGAAGTTCCGGAAGGCCAAGTGCAAGGTTCTGCAGCTGGGTCAGGGAAATCCTCAGTATCTTGCAGGAAGGGTCATGGATGAACTGAGAAGGACTTGGGGATATAAGTAGAAAGAAATTAGATATGGTCTGGCAATGCGTATTCAGATGCCAGAAAGCCAACTGCATCTTCAGCTGCATAAAAAAGCATCATGGACAGCAGGTCAAGGGAGGTGATCCTGCCCCTCTACTCCACTCCCATGAAGAAAGGCTGAGAGAGTTGTGGTTCTTCATCCTGAAGAGGGGAAGTCTTTGGGGACAGCTCCTTGCAGCCTTTCAGTGTATAAAGGGGCCTTACAAGAAAGATGGAGAGAGACTTTTTGCTGGGGACTGTACTAAAAGGACAAGGGGTACTGACTTTCGAATAAAAAAACATGAAAAGGACATAAATAATTTTTTATAATGAGGGTAATGAGGCAGTGAAACAGGTTTCCCAAAGAAGCTGTGAATGTCTCATCCCTGCAAGTGTTCAAAGCCAGACTGGACAATCCATGGCAGTGCAGGCTAGGCTAAATGATCTTTGAAGGTCCCTTCCAACCCAAACTGTTCTGTGATTCTGTGATAAGTAGTTCAGATGTAGGAACTACACTGTTGTCCCCCACTGCTAGGAGAGATGGATCCCTTCCACAACCTCTCCTGGGCTGGGAAGTGTCAGGGCTGAGGTACCTGACAGTGTACAGGTCTATAATGGTCAAGACAGTTGAAGCCCAGGCTGTGTGAAAAAACCCTTGAAACTTGAATGTTAAGGTATTCAACATGCTCAGAATTTGCTGTTATGAGAGGCAGGTTTGGTCTGGCAAAGGCTTAGAGGTGCTGGTAAGTCCTGAAAGATTTGTTAGCCCAGTCTTAAGCGACCAAGTGCACATACCCTCATTATCTTCAGTACACCTTTTTGCAGATACCAAATGTACACGACCAGTCAAATGTACACAAAATTACCTTACCTTTTTGACATTACCTAATTAGACGTTTGTTATTCTATCTGTATTGTCTATGCCTGCATTAGCCTTAAAAATCTGTTCTGATCTCTGCACATGTGAAGACAACTGCATTTTTAACACAGCAGCGCTACGCATGATGGCTCCTGATGCCAGGAAATAGTAAAGCTTTGAGGAATGCTTGTCAACACGTCTGTTCCAATCCTGTGAACATAATCACCATCCACCATTACATCAGAATTAAAGGACAAAACTGCTTTTGGTGGGAAAGGAAGTGTGTGGGTAACTACTGAAGTAGCTTCTGGTTATGGTGGGCAGGACAAGAATAATGAGTTCGGCTTCTGGCAAGGAAGATTTACATCAGACATTAGGAAATATTTCTAATGATAAGAACAGCAAAGAACAGGAATTGCCTGAGGATGCTGTGACACCTCTACACTGGAGGTCTTTAAAAACAAGTCAGATTCACATTTGTCAGGAGTGGCCTGGGTACAGGAGATCCTGCCTTAGGTGTCTGTACCTACCAGGTAACCTCCTTTCAGCTCCGTGCTGCCACCACCCACACTAGCTCCCTATGGTTTTGTTTTGAGGCTGTGGAACTAAAAAGAGAAATAAACTAATGACACTCTTTGGGTATTACTCTTAGCAGGAAGCTTACCAGAAAACAGGGGACTTTCTAGGAAGATCTCAGGATCCTGAAGCCCTCATCAAGTCTCTCTAGCCAGCAGAAAGTTATAATCATAATCCCTTGCTTCACTCAAATTAGACCCAAGAGGTGGTGACCATGACCGTCGAGCCGTTCAGTCACCTGATGTTTGAGTTCTAGGAGATTATCAAGCAGCACAAAACAGGAAAGAGTGTAAAAATCTCCCAGGCATATTTCAGACAGCACACAGGCAGTGCAGTGAGGTCTCATGGCACACTGGTTTGTAAGCTACTAATATACCAAACCTGATCCTGGCTGGGAAAATGAAATACCCCAAAAGGAAATGTCAGTGTTTTCACCCATGAACAGGTGACAGTTATATAAGATAAAAGGCATCATAAGCAGTACTGCACTTGGACATGTAGAGGCAACTACAGGAAAATTTTATGTTATTAAAAAAAATACATATATAAAATCTGATCAGCAGTAAATAACGTTTCAAGTGCTTTGAGTTTTCTCCTGTCATTTCTCTGACAGGCAGGAAGTACTTCTGGGATTGATGTAGCTCAACCTGTCTCTGTGAGACAGAGTTTATCTCTATATTCTCTTTTTCCTTTTGTAAAAGGGTGGAGAACAGGGCTTACATGTCTTCTAATTCTTTAAGTCTTGGTTATTTCCTATGCACATATGGTTCTTCTTCCTCCATCATGAGTAGATAATTTCTCATATCAGGTTGCCAGAGGGTCTGCCAATTTATAAAATTTTATACTATTTTAACATATTTTTTAAAAAAGGGAAAATTATATGTAGTTCCAGTGGCCAGGAAAACAATACACATGCTGATTTCTGATTATCATTGTCTTTGGTCAGTATGTGTCATACGTAATTAGTGAACAGCCTTTGATCTGACCTTCACTTGCACAGCAAATAGTATTTTTGAATAAATTCAAATAGCAAATAAAGACCTAAATACCTGCTTTTTCCCAAACTAGCCAGGTAAAAAGGGAAATGGTCTCAGGTGTCTACCTCATTTACCATAATGTCTATAGTCAAGTTTTAACTTGCTTTAAAATCAGGAATAATACTATGAATGCCACATATAGTGAAGAAATTGCCAACAACTGTAGACTCCCTCTCACAGATTTATAAGGGGATTATGGAAAGAACTCAGCAGTGGTCAAATATGCTTTTACTGGAGTAAACAGAAGCAAAAACTCCCCACATAAAGGTCTGAAAAGTCTCATATAATAGATCTGTGGAGGAGAATTAAACTTAAGTGACATTTTAATTATCATAGTTTTGCAGAGAAATAGAGCTGCTTCCATTGAGGCCCCCAGTCCAGTTTAGTGTCATAGGGAGTAACAGAACAGGACCTTTTCCCTCATACCATATATACTGCTTACCGTAAGGATTACCCGTATTTCTCCTTTGCCCCACACTTAGCATTTAACACGCAGTACACAAACATGGGTGGAACATTTTCTGAATAAAAGGTTGTTCAAAGGCAAATGGGCATAAGCAATAAGGGAGAACCCAGAAGAATTGTCCATACTAGAGCTCCATCTAGCTATTAACTCATCTTCTTTATCAAACACGAGGAGCAGCCTTGTGGATAGTTCACCTTGAAAATGCATGTGGTTATGATCCAGCTGGACCAAAAGGAAACATATTCTCCTATTAATGTGCAAATGAGCAGTGTCTAATGGTGCTAATCAATGTTGCCCAGGAAAAAAAAAAGTGTCCTTAAAGAGATAATGGTAAGTAGCTGATGAGCAGAAGGGTTTTCTAGTGACTAGTTAGCCACTCCCTGTGCTGCCCACTGATGCTTCTGGACAGTTGTTTCATTAGAAGCTCCACATCAAGCCATGCTGCTTTTTCAAATAGAAAACTATCCAATTATGAACCTTATTTCTTCTGAGCAGCCAACTACGTAGGCTTAACTGAACTCCTGACAATGACTAAATCTTTTTATCCTCTGTAATATATTTTTACTGTGTACCCCTGTGTGAGACGGAAGTACTTAAACTGATAATGACAAGTGGGTGGGAAGGTATGTGTCAGGCAAAATGCTGTGACTAAACTCCCATTTGCAATGAGGCAGCAAGCTCAGGCACTGGCAGGAAAAACACCTCATTGAATCAGCACTTCCCAAACCAGTGTGTGAAACAAACATGCAGCAGTATTGCCAAGTTTTGCAGAAGAGAACAAAGGATGCCTGGGAGTTGAATTGGATCCTAGTGCTTAAAATCTTTCAGTGTAGGATGCTGCCCCACTTCTGATTCTTTGGTTAGCTTGTGTTGTGTTGGCTTGGGTATCTCTCCATAGCATTACTCTACATAGTGCAGACAGGCAGACTCCTACTTGTTTTATTCATCAATTCTCCCCACATTTTGGTATTCCTGCACTCTTTTATCCATTTTTAGGAGAAGTAAATAGACTCTGCTTAGTTCCTATTGAGCAGCAATAATAGTCTAAGCCATGGGAGTGGGAACATTTCCCCATTTGTCTTGCCACGCTTTCCAAGACATGCTGCTGAAGGGGAGAGTGTTTGCAGGGAACTCAGTAATCTTGGCTTTACCCAGGGAAAATTCCTTGCACACTGGGAAGGTTTTGGGAATAGAAATCATTCTGTGACCCTGTTACTGAGGAGCGTCAGGCTGGTGTAAAACTATACCTTTGCAATCCTTTGCCAATGGAAAGAACTTTAATGCCATTTGAGAATATGCTTTAGATGTTCCTCTAGGACACTGCACATGTCCTGACTGGCAAAACAATGCAGTTATTACAATTGACCTAGACTTAACCTTTGATCCTTGGAGAAGAGCTCTTAAGTCATTTTTTATTAGTCATCTCTTCTGGGTCATGCCTCTGCATCTTCCTCTGTCACAATCCTTTTCTAACTCACCTCCAGGACAGATGCTGGCTGGCTCCTGGCTGTATATGCCACGGGAGAAATACACTTTACCTACTCCTGTTAATTCCCCAAGGGCCCCACTTATCTTTCTGAAGGAAGCCTGGGAAAGTCTAGAAAAAGCAGGAAGGGATGTGTTTTACACCTCTGAAGCCTCTGATGAGAATACAGATTGCAGTACAGAGTTGACTCAAGGTATGCCACAAGGCTGCCAACTCTGAGGGCAGTCTGAGTGAGTAAAGCCCGGCTTGTCTGCTGGGACACATGGATACTGCACCAATTCCTGGCACAGGGATGTCCTTGTACCTTGCAGAATGGGAGCCTTGGAGATGCAGGTGATAAACCAGTCAGAGAAGGATGGCAAAGCTACATCCATTGCCGTGTTCTGCAGAAGATACAGAAAGAATTACCCAAGCCCTGAGCCTGTCATCAGGGGAGCTAAATCTCTTGTGTCTTCTTTCATGCTACTGCCAGCATTTCTTTGCAAATCACAGCCTCAGGTATTGCTATTTTATTTTTGATTACAATAAAGACCCAGTTGGCTTCCCCAAGTTGTTTTCCTTCAAAAATATGCTTGACATGGTACAGGGGTGAATAGCCTCCACCCAACTCTGTTGATGTACTCACTGAGGTCTCCAAATAGCTGTGGTGGGTCGACCCTGCATGGACACCAGATATCCACCAAAGCTGCTTTTATCACTCACCTACTCAGCTGGACATGGGAGAAAAAATATAACAAAATTCTCATGGATCAAGATAAGGACAAGGAAAGATCACTCACCAGTTACCATCAAGGGCAAAACAGCCTCAACGTGGGAAAAATAATTTGATTTATTCCCAATCAAATCAGAGCAGGATAATGAGAAATAAAACCAAATATTGAAACACCTTCCCCCACCCATTCCTTCTCCCTGGGCTCAAGTGCACTTACCATTCTCTCTCCCTGCTGCTTCCCAGTGGTGCAGGGGGGATGAGGAATGGAAGCTCATAAAAGGACTCAGTTCACTACTCGTCTTTCTCCTTCCTTTTCAGGGGGAGGACTCCTCACATTTTTCCATCTCCAGTATGAGGTGTTTCCTGTGGGAAACAGTTCTCTGTGAGCTTCTCCAGTGTGAGTCCTTACCACAGGTTGCAGTTCTTGATGTTCTTGCCAGCAAACCTGCTCCAGCATGGGATCCTCTCTCCACAGGGCCACGGATCCTGCCAAGAGCCTGGCCACCATGGGCTTCCCACAGGCTCTCAGCCTTGTTCAGGCATCTGCCTGCTTTAGTATGGTGTCCTCCATGGGCTGCAGGTGGATCTCTGCTTCCCCATGGACCTCTATGGGCTACAGGGGCACAGCTACATCACCAGAGGTTGCATCATGGGCTGCAGGGGAATCTCTGCTCCAGCTCCTGGAACAGCTCCTTCCTTGCTGACCTGGGTGTCTGCAGGGCTGTTTCCCTCACATATTCTCACTCTGGCTGCTGTTGACCAGCAATTTTCCCCACTTTCTTAAATCTGTTATCCCAAAGGCATTATCATCATCACTGTTGGGCTCAGCCTTGGCCAGTGTGGGTCCATCCTGGAGCTGGCTGACAGACAGGACTCTGTAAGACATGGAGGAAATTTCTGGCAGCTTTTCATGGAAGCCACCCACTACCAAAACTTGGCTACAAAAACCCAATGCAAAAGCAGAGGGCTCAGACATGGACACAGGATCCTGCAGAGTTGAGGAGAATGGGAACTCTGGGAATATCCCACAGGAGATCACAGCTCCTGGGCAGATAGGGTCATGCTAAAGTGCTGCAGAGAGCTGCAAGCTCCAGCAAACTTTATTAGTTTGCATCCTCCTGTGTTTTGGGGTTGAGCAGACCTCCCTGCCATCGTCCTGGTAGTAGGCCCAGCTCAGGAGCCCCAACACGCTTCCTGACAGCAGGTAATCCATCACTTCCTGCCATGCTGTAGGCAGGCATTGCCTCGTGTGTGTTCACTTTTGGAGCTGAAATTCTCCTCAGGCTCTTTTACTGCTCCCAGCAGTATCCTAGCGAGACTGGCCCCTTGCTGCTCTTCCTGCCTTGGGAATGTCCTCTGGGGATGATTGAGGATATTTGGCTAGCTGCAATTTCCACTTCAAATGCATAAGCCTGGTCAATCCCTACTAGCAACTCTCCTCATTTTCAGGACTTGGAGATCTCAGAATCTCAAGAGTGTATTTGTAAAGGCAGCATTATCTCGACTATCACAGCACACAGTGGGGGAAAAATATGGAGAACACACCAGGCATACAGATGGCTCTAAACACAACTGTAGCATCATGGATTTGATAGAGCTAATACATAAAACATATGGGATTAAAGCACACAGAACCTTGACCCCGCTGTTAATGGAACTGGGATTCTCAACACTTCTGACACAGGTCATTAGTCCAAAACTAAAGAAATAATTCATCACTGACTGCAAACTACTGGCCTTTTGTTTAAAATAAAAGAGATGAGAAGCACTGTCACATAAACTCTACTGTCCTGCCTTGATTTTAACTCAGTGGATTCTGACCCAGATCTGCTCAAGACTTTTCAGAGATGGAACAGTGGTGTGTGCCCCACCAGGGGGGGGTGAGAGGTGGCTTCTCTGGTTGCAGGTGAAGGATGTGGTAGGGAAGAGGATGAGCAAGGCTGCAGGGCTGTGCCTGGGGGATGCAACTGAGGTGATGAGATGCATGGAGGTAGCAGTGTTGCTTTTCCTTCCCCTTCCACAAGCATCCCACCTCATTCCATGACTCCAGCCTGCCTGTCCCATGTCCTGATGTTCATGGACTAAGCACCAGCATCATAATCCTTTTAATACCCAGCAGTCAGATATCTGTTTTGTTAAGTGCATGACACTGGCCCTGATTCTCAACCACAAACTGCAGTGGGAAAAGCAACTTAACCAGCTGAGCTGGAGCACAGAGTCTGAGAAGCTGAGGCTCACTCTAGCGCCTGTTGAAATAATAACAAAGATTCACACTGGTCTTAGTGAATCAGTGAACCAATCCCCATGTGGTAGCCTGCTTGTTTTGAGTCCATCTTGTAAGCTTAAATGACTGTATTAGCTGCTTTGGGGTTTTTTGCTTACAGTTTTGTTTGGGTTATTGGCCATGAGAAACAATCTCATCCACATCACATACACATGACTCCCAGACCACCTTGCATGATTTGTTTCTTTTTCTCAAAAACAACAAAGGGTGAAGAGCTGCCCTATTATAATGTGCTAGGTCATAGTCAAAAGAGTTTTTAATGTGCTAGGCCATAGTCAAAAGAGTCAAGTAATATTTCCCTGTAAGGGCTAGTATTTACTATATGAACCAACTATCAAATTAATCTGACAAGTTAATCCATTAACCTAACCTTCATCTAATAAATACCAAAGAGAACAGATTCCTATTGATTTTAGCTGTCACAGGGACTTTGGACTCTTTAAACTCAGTACTGCCTGTAGCTAATGGGACCATCAGAGTTAAACCCTTCACAGAAGCTGTCTGCTTTTTCATGTCTTATAAATAATTCCCTGAGCCATTACTCTTATCTGCTCCAGCCACTTCTTCATTTACTTGTTTATACTTATCCTGCGCTCTCACACTGAGTTCAGCCCTGAAAAACTTTGGCAAGCTGCTTTCTTCTTCCATGGGATTTACCCCACCTAATCTGATGTTACATTCTTTAAGAAGCCATACCACAAAATAGGTCTGCTTGTCTCCTGTGGTCATCGTTTCTAGGCTGTCATTGGCACAAGAGCCAGACCCAAACCCCCATCATCATTCATGGAAACCCTCTTACCCATTTCACTGGGAATCACTCTTGCAGCAGCTCATCTCCCCACTGAATGGCAGTGTAAGAAAGGCAGTATTGGCACAGCAGAATCAAGCAGAAAGTAAAGCACCTGCTGGCTGTCAGCAAGCACCCAGTTTATAACAGAATTATACAGTTTGATTTAATTTGAAAGAAAAAATTTCGTTAGACGTTCCCTAGCAAACCCAGATATGGTGTCCAACCCCATGACAGACCCATCTTAGTCTTTGGCTTGTCAGGTGTGAGCAAACAAAAGACCTTCTCAAATCTCAGATTGGGAGGAATAGCGGTTGGTGAATTAATCCCCACGTAACACAGGTTGGCCCACCTCGATCTACCAAATCTGTTTGATTTTACCAAAAGAATTTCCACCTTCTCCATGCTCACTCCCTCTGTTGCTCTCTAAATTTTGGCACCCGTTTTTACACCATTCAGATTGCAGGGTGAAAACACAGAGTGACCACACTCACAAAGAAGAAAGCATCTCCCTTCTGCTTCCCATCAGCATCAAGAAACCCACATGGAAGTTGGATTTCACATAATTGTTCTCTTGAACTTACACTACTTGCATTCCTCACAAAAGACAATCTGAACATGGTTCTTGCTTCATGCAGTTTGTGGAGTTTCTCAAGCCTCAGTTCCTTTTTCTCTGGCCACAAAATCAGCTTTTTGATATTCCATGTGTTTAAAAATTCTCAAGAAGCTGCATCTTCTTGGCTTTTTGGGAAGTCATATCTCACACCTTTTAAGTTAAAATTTTCACATAATTCTTAATTTTTAAGAGAATTCACTATTAAAGGATTCACTATAAACATATTGACGTAAAGCTAAGATGTTGAAACAGACAAGCTTAGAAAGTCAGTGCTGACATTACAACATTAGTAAAGGTGATTAAAATCTTGGAAGCACCAAGACCAGCTTGTGATTAAAGGTAATCAGTGCTTTTTCTTTTTTTTTTTCTTTCCTTATTAGAAGAATGGGACTTCTGTTCTAAATGTCCTTCTCCATAAACATAATCTATCCCATTATATTTGCACTGCTATAGAATGGACCTCTTTTCCTTTTGTTTTCCTTTTGTTTTCCTTTTGTTTTCCTTTTGTTTTTGACTCTTTTAAAAGGAAAAACATCACTGAAAGGAAAAGGGAAGCTACACAAGAGCATAAATGTCAGGGGTATAAAGGAAGCCATCATCAGCCACCCCTAGTGACTAATAAATGCCAGTAAAATTCATTCCACATCTGGAATGTGGTCTGTAGAAAATCCGACAAGTATAAATCAGTACCCTCGATCAGAATATAAATCCTGACATGATGCAAATAATGCATAGCTCGTGTGTTTGTGTATTTTACTGCGGTATCAGGAGGAGGAAGGAAGGGCCAGGTGACAGGATACAGGGAAGTTAGAAAATAACTTTGTCCATTTCAAGAAACAATACACTACTTCCACCGGAAGAATATTTTTTAGAAAGGAAATTTACTCTCTCCTGCTTCACCACTGCCAACTCCTCCTCCCCCAGTTAGGAAGCCTCCAGCAAAAAAGAAATTAAGATATTTTGAACTCTGCAATCAGAAGGTCACAAAATACCAGCTTGGTTATGCTGGCTACATTCACTTTTCCTTTGTAGAGCAGTTATTTGGATCAGATGTAAGTACATGTCCTGCTTCATCTCCTTGGAATATTTGCTCCTTCCCCCATGGCTGCAGTTCACCACAGGGTCAAACCAGCAGCTTCTCACTGATTTTCAAGAGACCAGGTCTCACAAAGGTGACTGTCAACCTGAAAGCAGTAAAGTTAACACTGTCTTTCTCTATTTTTTCCCCAGGAGACGGTAAGCTAAGTATGGCACACAGACTTGATCCAAAGCCCTCAAAAGCCAACAAAAAATGTAAAGGAAAATCCCCTGTAAGGGTTTCACAGCATGGGTGTATGGCAAGGGGGACCTTTTCTACTCTGACTCTGAACATGGAGCTGTGCAGCAGACAGCAAAAGCACAGCTTTGGTGACTGACTGGGAAACAGTCTCTCCCCCATGGATTTGTTGTTTGATGTTTTCCTCACAGCTCCCGATTCCCTCTTCAATACTCTAGATTGTCCAGGAAAAAAAAAGTTAATTGAATCTCATGGTTAACTGTTAAACTGTGGATCTGAGATGCTGGTGTGTGTGAGCAGGGTGTCCCCATTCACACTGCTCATCCCAGACATACAAAGGTTCCCACTTGTGCAGTGCCCTCCTCAAAGGCAGAGGGACTTCCACTCATCATGATAGCATAAATCACAAAAGTTTCACTGAAATTTTCACACAGTTTCTGTGCATGTTATCTAGGGAGGAAAAAGGGATTTGAAGAAGCATGTGACAGACATTCTTAACACTAACACAACAAGACAAATTCAGGACCCAGGAGGGTGGCTGTAAATGTGGACTAATTCCATTTTAGATTTATACCATTCAAAACTGTAAAAGAATTGGGCGTCAAGTAAGTAAAATAAAAATAATAAATAAAAGTGTAGTTTTATTATTATTGGAAGCAGTTACATGGCATCACAAACTGTAAGGTAAGACCACCTTCATGCACAAGTGCAGTGGGCTGAATCTTGGATCACTGTTAATTTGCAGCGGTTGCTTCAGGATCTGACCCAGGGAATTTTAGTGGGATAAAAACAGAGCATCTATGGAGAAAATGTAAGCCTGCTCAGATATTGTATGAAGATTAAAGGATTTCCTTATCCACTAGAGATAATTTCTATTATGCAGCAGAGAGAAAGCTCTTATTTAATCCTTGAAACGCTTGACTTTTCTATCCTACTATGGTACATTCTTTAAATTTCTTTTTCCTTTTCTTTTTGTTAGGGACTCCTTAGACACAGACATCTTCATTGGAAAACCAACACAGGCAAGAAATGCTTAATTGTGTGACTTTTCTGTGTTTGAATGAGCCTTCTTCCTTCTAGAGTGGGATATGAAACTGTCCTTGAACCAAAGGCCAAGGAAAATTTACCTGCAGCTTAAGTACTGTGTTTCACTCCACATACTCTATGTAGTCTAAAGTGACCCCAAAAAATGCAGATAGTGTTAACACTGAGTCCCTGGTAGAACCTGTCACACTGCCTGGATCTGCTCCTACAATGCAGCACTAATTAGTATTGCAGACAGGCCACTCTGCAGTTTGACTGGAAGCTCTTCTGGGAGGAGGTTCCCATATTTTACTGATAACACAAGAACTGTCTTGGTGTCACAGCAACACTGATGTATCTTGCTCATCTCTACATTAATTACATTCCCCCTCTCCCCTTGCAAAATTTAACCAGGGTTTTGGAGGTTGTGGGGGTTTTTTTATTATCATTTTTTCAGTTAGTCATTCCTTTGTCCTGCTTTCCCTAGAAGGTTTTTTTTGAGGAACAAATTATGACATTGCAGGTACCTCTTGGTATGCTATAAAGCAACAAAAGAGATCACTACTTCTCAGTTCACCTTGAGAAAGCACAGAGTTCAGGTCAGCCTCAGGTGTGTTCCTGATGGTGCCAGGTGTCAATACAAAGCTCTTTAATGACTCATTTCCCAATTAAAGGCTTCCCTCCCCTGAAACACAGATCACTGCATCTTAACTATTCAGTTCACAAAGTTGAATATTCTGGCAGCTACCTACTGAATCTTTCACACTTAAGGACCAGAGACAGTCAAAGTTTGTTTTAAAATACCTGAGATTTTAATATTCTTTTTTAAAAACACTGGCTTTCTAAATACAGAAATGCTATGAACCTGTGAATTGGGTGCTAGTAAATTTGACATCACTAAATTAATTTCAATGAATAATTCAGGGAGAAGGAAAAAAAATAAAACCAAGCTTCATCCGAGGAGTGTGGTCCTCCAGTGGCAAGGGATAATCTGGTGGGAAAGGTATGCTGGAGGACGGGAGAAAGAACAGGTGTTTTTTATTTCTGGAGAGTAGTTGAAGTAAATTCCTATTCTCTGACTTTTATCCCTTGTATAAGCTGTCTTGTGAGCTACTCATCCATTAAATGTGATCTACAGCAACCATATTTTTACTAAATCTCAAGTCCAAGCTCATAAGTTCATAGAGACACCACAGCACCATAAAATTTGAACATGTTTTTACCTGCGAGACTCCCAGAAAAGATGCTTTCAGGTTTGAATTCAGTGATAGACAGAGTCACAGTGTTTGAGTCACTGTTGTTTAATGAGTAGCCACTTTTCAGCAGAGGAATTTAGGCTGTCATGGAGCAGGAAGAAAACTCTCACTTGAGCCAGTCATAGCAGTCTCAAGTCTCACAGCCACATCAAGCCCTCCAAACCACGTGGCTTTCCAAAAAGCTTTGGGGTAAGTCTCTCAATTACTGCTATTAATGCAAGAATTGAAGGAGTTTCAAGCAGGAACCAAACCCCATGGTCATCAAATTGCTATGGACATGAAGAGAAAGGTCTCTCTCCCACTCCAAACACAACAATAGATGGACACAGATGGGTGAGTGGAGGGAAACAATAGGAGATTCATATCATGAAACAGCAGCAGAGGAGAAGTTAGCCATCTAGTCTCAGCTAGCTGTCCAGGCACAACGGTTTGTTGGCTGTACTGTGAAGGAAGTACAGGGAAGTAATCCAGCTTCTTCAAGCCCGGTCCTCTGCAAGCTGCAGCAGTTCCCAGAGCCACTGCACAACACAACTGCACGGGCTGCTGTGTTATCCCAGATGGAAAGATGGTGCTAATGTATGGGGCAGGAACACATGGCAGGAAAATAAAAATACTTCAGGCTGATCCTGTTGGTGAAAATTGTGTACTGAAGCAAGAGTTGCAGAATGTTTGCCTCTGATAAGGAGCCTCCTGGCTCACCACTTGACATGGGTAATGGTGCAGCACTACCATGTCCATCCAGGGCTACTTGTGGATTTTTTCCTGGGGGATTTTCAGCTCTTGAGCAAGCAATTTTTCTGTCTTTGAATAGCTTATGCATCATTAATGACACATGCACCTGGACCCAGAAACTCTTTCCAGAGATGAGTAAGTGGGGTTATGATAAGACTTATTTTCATACAGATAACAAGAATATCCAGAGCTATAAATATTGCTAACCAATAAGTCTTTGTTGTTCAACCTCATTCTTCAAAGTTTAAGCCAAAATCTAAATATTATAGATATAAAACAGACCTACTGGAGTAGGAAAGGGGAGAAAAGGTGAAACACTACCCCTTGCTTCCCAATTATGTGAATCTTAAACCTTTTTCTAGACAGCCAAACCCACACTTTGGTGGAGATTTGGAACCAGAGGCCAGATGAGCCTTTGCTCAGCTCCAGGAGCTCTCGTCCTCTTGCTTTCTGTTAACTATATGGATTTCTGCTGGAATGTGGATCACATAATTAGTGCCATACTAATGGACAAGGGATTCATCATGATCATTCCTGAACCCGACAGGGTCTTCAAAAACTTTCTGAAAGAAAACAGGAAGCTGCCAAAAAGAAGTGGACATCTCTGGTCCAACAGTTGGCTCTTTTGTTTGAAACCAAGAAAAGCACCATTCAGGACTCTAATTGATTAAAACTGAGTGCAATTGCCAGAGCACCAATAATTGCTGGAAGAGGGCAACGGTCACCCTAACGCGTTGTCACTTCAGAGGAAGTTGAACACTAACAACCGATCAAGCAGCATTAGTTAAAAGTAACCTTTAATGACCCCTGATTTCTCCTTGAGGAAATATTTCCTACAGAATTTGTATTATGGCTTGCAATGCTAGTGCATTTGTCTTTGAATACCTTATTTATTTTAAATATTAAAATATGCAGAACTCTTCACTGCTGCATTCTGGCTGTGCACTCTAAATGCCTTCTGCCGTGGTTTTCAGATGAACCCCGGGAATTTTGCAGCTCATCTAAATTTGTTCTATCCTTCCTGTTTGTTCACAATAAAACCACTTCTTCTGATAACTTTTCTGCAGCTGCCATTTCTCCTACTTGTCTTTTTTTGCTCAATTACTTACCCAAAATTAACTCTCACTAACTTAGTTTTACTTTTCATTCACTCACTTATGTGTAACATACACATCTTCCTTTTCCACAATGTTATGTTCAGCATTGCAAGAATGCTACTGATAGTCCCATAAACTTTATGGTTTTTTTGCAGCCTGAAGGTTGGATTAGCATGTAAACCCTGGAATCACCACTCTTATTTACACAGGGAAAAAAAAACATATTGCAATTCAGGCTGTTTCAGTAAAGATATAAAATTTAACGCTACTTCAGAAAACCTTGTGCAAGGAAAATGCACTCAAAATATTTCATTGAAAAAATTTACTATTTAAAAAAGAACTTTAAGTTCTGTGAAAATGTATCTACCCTTCAGGTCATCTGGATTTTTTGTTTTTAAAGGAATCACTTTTTCAGTTGTGCTAAAACCTCTGAAAGTTTGATAATATCTTTGTTTTATTTTTTTTTGGTGACACATTTCTTACATTCCCTGATTCTGTTAAGTGATGTATACATATTAAAATACCTCTTTCAAAACCTTCAATCTTTATTACAAAGAAGAATCAAACCAAGAAGACATATACCTGCATCTTGAATAACAACATCTCTATATTCTCATATTTTTCTACTTCAGATTGTGCCTTGGCCTTTTTTTTATTGCTTACAATGTTGTCTAAAAATATACTGTAGGCATTTAAAACCCTTTTATGTGTTTCCAAATCTCCAGACACCTCTAGAAGACTGTGTAAATATCGAAGTATTAATAACTTAATATTAATTAAAATATCAATTAATAAACCTTCTCTTTGCAAGTGAAAAGTGGAATTATGAGAAGTAATCTGACTCTGTAAAGACAGAATAAAACCCCCTTAATGAAGAGGCCTGTAATTTAGACATAACTATAAACCCAGGGAAACCTTGTAAGGAAAGAGAGCTTTTTAGGTGCAGAGAAACAGAATGATCAAATTAGAGAGGCTTCAACCATGAGTAGGAGAGTACTTCACCTCTGCCCTTCCCTATACCAAGATCAGCTCAAAAAGCAGAGGTGATCCCAGAGCAAGAACAGGACCAAGAGGCTTCCCCTACAAGCAGGAAGGAGAAGAAACATGAATTACTAAATAGTTTGGAGGCAGCTGACACCAGAAGCGATTCGATGACACATCTCTTAGAGCTTTGGGAGAGAAGAAGACCAAAAACCTCCAAGTGAGTGATGTGATTCAATGCAGAAAGGTGGACAAAAGCATCCATGTTTGGGGGATTGTATCCTTGTCCTGGAGTAGGCAAACTCGTCCAGATCATCATTTTGCTGTGAATATCCTGCATGGTGGGGAACATGGCTGTATCCCAGCCCAACCAGGTAAGTTATTTCAGCACGACTAAACTGAAATAAGAGACAATGGTCCCTGGGAAGAATGAAGGATAAGGAGATTTTTGCTGGGTCTACATTCAAGCATCTCTGCACCTAGAAGTAGAGAGGGAATATAATTTTTGACGCTAAAAACAGACTTTCATTTTGGGCACTGCTGCCACCAATGCATGTGTGGGGGAGTGCTTGTCTACACTGTAACTTTACCTTCTGCCTGCATCCAGGTGTGCTGCTGTTTTGCTGGAAAGATTTTTTAAACTGCACAAATACTACTTGTTTCCTTGTTCCAAGTTGACCACAAAACCATGCAAGTTCTCTCCTCTCCCCTCTGATCTTAAAATAATACTGGACACTTGTCCCTGTCTTTTGTCAGTATCAAAGAGGTACGTTCCTCCACTTCAGGACTCTACGTTTTAGCCCCTTTTTTTAGCTGAGGTAGATGATGTATTTGGGATTCATTTGTAACATTCAAAAGCTTTTAGATAACACATCTGTTTTGTAAGAGTAGCACACACTATCCTAAGTGTTGGGGAAGGAAGGGAATATAGGGCTGTTGCAGACTCTCTCTCTGTAAAGGGGAAACAGTCATTCCTCCGGGGTCAAAGTCCAGAGGGTCTGCACTTTGTTCATTCTCTCCTGCCTGCAAACAGGGAATCAGGAAACATAAACACCTACAAGATAAAAGCAAAACCTAAACCTAGAGAAACAAGCAGTGTTGATCTAACTCTGGATTAGACCCTTGCAACACACACTGGAGTCTGCCATCAGCCACTGTGGGTCACACTACAGTGGAGGAAGGGAATTATCATGTTGAGAATTACCTTTGCAGCAGAGACACGAAGAATCAGGCATAAAATCAGACACAAGGAAGGGTATGGGATAACAAAACAATGTTACTTTACTGTGAGAGGAGCAAGAATCTTTATATGAGGGGGTGTAGTGGAGAACGTCAGGTATGTACATAAAATAAGAGATTGTTGCAACAAACCCAGAATATTTTGCTAATCTTCACTGAAAAATCAGCATGAAAAATTCATCGTTGCAAAGTCAGTTTGCCCTGTCCTGTCTGTTACCCAATCTATTTGACTCAGACCACAATAAAGAGAAAGGTAAAAGAGATACTGATTTCTGATGGACTTCCCTGGAGAACTTATTGCCTGAGGGGAAAGGTCTGGCTCAGCAGAGGGTTTGCAGAGCTCTGCAGCCGTGTGTCTGTGGGGTGCACACAGGGAATGCAGACATCTACAGTTCTTCCTCTGCAAGTTTGTCTTAGCCTTTATTATCTTCCTTATCCATTGCTTTGTAGGCCTGGTCAGTTGGACTTTGGCCCCATTTAGTCAAAGCTCTTGTAATGATCTGGCTTACCATAAACCTGGTCATTCTAAATTTGTCTGCTCCATCTCCTACCAGCATCACATTGGTGTCACTGAGTCTAGATATTTACTAGCTCTGTAAGCCCTGATGCTCATCTCCATTTTTTGGAGTGTTTAAAAGAAAAGCTCATCCAGGCTGGAATACGGATGAAAAAATCAGACAAGTCAGGAACAAAAAAAGAAAGTAAAAAATGGACCAAATGATGAGTCTTGAGAATTCAAAGCTGAAATTTGAGCAATGAACTCCCTTTATTTGCCCTTCAGGTTGGACTTTATGTGATGATATGACACCACACCTCTCTTCTGCTCTGTGACTCATTTGTCAGATCCTGATTTGCCTGGGGACAAGTAGGAGAGATGCTGCAGCACTGGGCTGCAGTCGGGCAATGTGTCCCTGTTCTTGGGGACCTCAAAGCCACGCTCCTCTGCTGCACCCAGCTCCAGCTCCCCACCGAGGCATACCCCAGATGTGCAGTCTACTTTGGGACTTCAGTCCCGTGCTAGAACTGGATAAATTTGAGAAGTCAGAGGCCACAAAGAGCACGAAGGACAGTAGGTAGATCCTTACATAAACATCGTCTGACAGAGAGGACAATGGTGTCTTCTGCTTTCAAAGAAAGCAGTTGGACTCAAGCTCAGAAATTTTCTGCAGCTGTCATAACTCAGCCACACTGCACAGAAACCTGAAGATGCAGAAATGATACAGTATGAAAGTGATAGAAGTGCTGCAGTTTGGCTTAAAATTGCACTGGGAATTGGATTTTCACATTTCTGAGCTATATGTGTGCTTCAGCTCACAGACACCATGTATTAATAGTGACTTCCCACAGATAAGGTTGTTAGAAAAGGTTCAGCAAAGTGGTAACACGCATGAGCCCTCTCTCCAAGAGCTATACTTGTAAAAGCATATGCTTCCCACTGGCTTTATGAAGAATTTTTCTTTTGGATGCTGGGACAGCCTGCAGCTCCCAGCCCTTTCAGTTGGTTGCTCTGACAGCGGTTTGTATTTCAGTATGTTCATTCAGACTCTATCTTAAGTCCTTATGCTGGCTGCTGTCTTAAAGAGCTGCTGTTTGTCTTCTCTGAGTGGATGCATTTCAGTGTCAAGAGAACAGATCCCAGTACAGCACAGGCAGAACTCTCCAGTGCTCTGTGCTTTTCTCTAAGCAGCTGCATTCCTGCAAGGTGGGTGTGGAAGGCTGCCAGTTCCTAGTGGCTGTCTTTCACATCCTTATTTTATGGGTTATTACAGTAGTTACAAGGCAATGAAGCTATCAGACGTATATATCAGCTTAAGGCTGTATGCATACTTCAGGAACCAGTTTAACAATAGCTTGTGTTTATGCATTTGATTAGGAGTTCAAACACATGCAATGAAATAAAAAGAAGCCCAGGACAGTCGAGAGCAGTTGCTGTTACAAGTGGCTGTGATTCTGTTCACCACAGCAGTGCTGGGTCATTTTACACAGGTGATCTGGCTCTGGGAGCTGGTGGCTCGAGGAATAGTATGAAATAGTTATATTGATGTTCTCTCTCCAACAATATTTTAGAGACAAAAGATGAAAGGGCAGAAAGTCTTTAAGAAGCTGCTTTATCAGCATGGTATCAGACTATTGCAATCTACAACTGGGGTACCAGAATATGCTTGGTAAGCATATTTTTGCCTTTTTAGGGTGGTCAAAGATCATTTGCTCCTTGCAGTAACGTACTGAAAAGAATGTAGAAGAACAGAATACTAAATTATCAGTATAGTACAAAGTTATGTATTATTTACAAGCACAGTGTGAGCTGTCAGGTCAGTTAAATCAATTATTCACCATTTGTTCAATTTAAGTTTGTGTAAATCTTCATTTTCTCACTCAGCAAATTCCAAATTTACTACAAAGCCTTATGCCACGTCTGTGATGAGAACAGACCGAGAAGTAGAAAAAGGCAGACAGCTTACTAAATTTATAAGCAAATGCTTGAAAAAAAGAATGATCAATGTCTACACTTTGCTTTATTTTATCTAGAGTGTGATTTTTGTGTGTAAATCATATATGATATATATATAAATTTACATTTTGAGATAGAAGTATTAAATTCCATGCATGTCTAGTCTGTTACATACAGCAAGAGATTAAGACATTCTCATAAGTACTGAGGGACTGATTATAAGAGGGATTCATGGGCTTTTGAGGCTAGAAAGGACCATAATGGACTTTGACATCTTGGATCACATAGACCATAAACTTCACACAGGAATTATTATAACAAGCCTGTGTCTTCTGATTGAACTGGACTGTATCAGAAGAACTTTTTGTATTTAATTTGGCCATAACATGCTGCTTCACATCGGTGGAAATATTTATATAGACCAAGGTAAAAAAGAAAAAATTTGCTTATTTGTGTAACCAGATAACCAGCAGTCAGGCTAGATCTAAAATCTGATCTGCTGCATGATGTACAACTGGAATGCATTGCTAGGAGAAGTTATTTGCTTTAGAGATTCGAGTGCAGTATTATTCAAGGAGTGTGGAAACAGTGAGGTTACCTTACTTATAGACCTCAAATTTGCCCAAGAAAAACCCTCAGCGGAGAAGATAATTCAACCTCTCTCCCTTCCATGCTTGGCTTTTCTTGAGAGGACCCTGGCTATGTCAATGTATTGGGAAAAGGGAAAGTAATAATGCATGAAAACAAGTGATTTTTTGAATTATTGATTAAAGTTTACAATTCATTAGCTGAGCAAGGGGAGCTGGTCATATATATATTTAGTGTGGCTTACTTGTGAACCAAAATGAGTTGGGTCAAACTAGAAAAGCTCGTATCTAAGGCTAGTCTGCTTTCCTACAGTGGTCATTATGCACGGATTTCTGTAGTGGTCGCTGTTATATTCACTGCAATGACGTCTAATGAGGTCTCTGGTGTACTAAATGAGATACTTCTTCTCTCTGTACTCCTCCCTTGAACAAGAAAAAAAAAATTCATGAGGAAATATTAAATCATGCCTTTCTTTTTCCTGTGTCCAAAATTTGAGCTGAACAGAATTCTTCAAAGGAGTGCTCATAAGAAGGTCCAGGCTCTGCATTTGATTACTGTGGTGCAGGATGTAGTTCTACCCCCAGCTCCTTCAGACAAAAGGTTTCCAGTTCTGTGCACACTGAATTAGGCCTCCGTAGCTGAGTTGTCTTTATGGAGCATGGCCCTCCTCATGATCTCTCCTTGTCACTAAGTGCTTTGAAAGTGAGTTGTGGTACTTTGAGTAGAAAATGGAAGAGGACCTAGCATTGAGCAGAAGAATTATAACACATGGAAGACATCCCCAGAACGCCAGGGAGAAACAGATGAAATCTGCAGGGTCAAAATTATTGTGTTGCATTAATAATGTCATTCTATTAACTACGAGTGTTTAGAGAGAATGAAACAAGTAAACTATGCAATCTTCTTGGTCATCTGGTTTTAAAATTGGATTAAAAAGGACATAAAACTTGCCAAAAAGGAGGTGATATGAGTTTAGCTGAAAGATGCATATATATATTCAAAGTGTTTCCATTTCTGACTGTCATAATTTCTATTGTTCCCCAAGGCCTCTCACCACCCAGAGTGATAGCTTTTGGAGCAAGGGGGATTTCTGTATGAGGTGGGGATGGCTGGGGACCACCTGAACAGAAGCAACACAGTTCAGTCTGTCTATACAGCAGGTAGCTATAGGTAGATAGCAGGTAGGTACTGCAGAGGTGAGAGATGGGCTGTTTGCTTTTGAGACACCAGAGTACAGAGAGCTTTTTAGTGCTCCACAGTGAAAGAATACTGGGAGGTGAGCTGTAAAGTTGTTTTTCTATTGCAGGTGATTTTCTGAATTGTCAGAGTGTCCTTGTGGTTGACTGGACCAAAAAGCACCAAAGGGGACAAGTCATTCCCAGCTGCAGGACAGGCTGCTCTCCGTGTCACAGTTACCACCTCGCCGTGTGGCAGAGTGAAACCTGGATAAGCAGCATAAGCTACAGATGAGCACTTGGAAAATATAAATCATACAGTCTCAAATGTTTCCTTGGACAGAAGGACTTGGAGAGGTCTTTTAGAAGAGGTGGTTTATATCAACAATTGAGAGCCTCTACATTTTCTAAAGGAGTTTGATATTAAAGAGGTGTTCAACTTAAAGCACGGCAGATGTCCTGTATTATACTGTAACTGACTTCTCATTCCTGAGTAGCCACTTACATTTTTGTGCCTTTGTTTCCTCATCAACAAGGACAAAGTGTCTCTGGAAAATAAGGAGATAATATGTGCAATTCTGAAATATCATTTAAAAATTGCACATTTCTTTTTTTCTAAATTTGGGGTATTTGGAAGGAAAAAACCAAAACATTAGACATCCCAACAAAGTATCAAAAGCCCGCCTCAGAAAAATATGATCATGAAATCATTAATTATTTTAAAGTCCATCATCTTAGTTAGTTAGTGAAGAGATTTGCTCCAGAGAGTGTCCTTCAAGATGTTTTAGCCCATGGAAATTAGCATGACAAAATATGTTGCAAGTCTGACATATTTTTCTTGTCTATCCATGCAAGGAAGTAATCGAACTAAAAACTAAGTTAAACATTCATGACAGGAAGTGTCATTTGAAAGCTGCCATAAGAACTAACACTAATGTGTCAGCTTTCCAGTCTGGTACCTTGCAGACAAGCTTTGTCCCTGACTAGTCTATGTTTCTTGGCTATTTAAAAGGTATTGTTATTGAGAAAGCACTCCTTGTTACTTAGCTAGGAATTGATTCCTTCCCTGGCATTTCTAAAAATGAGGGTTTTTTTTCAAATGGCAAAATCTGCCTGTGTTGAAGCATGTGCACAGTATTGTGTAGCAAAAGGAGAAACTGGCCTATAGCCTCAAAGAGACCACCAGTCCTCAAAATCCTCTTAAAAATAAGAGCATCGTAGAATCACAGAATGGTCTGGGTTGGAAGGGACCTTTAAAATTCACCTAGTCCAACCACCCTACCAGGGGGAGGGACACCTTCCACAAGACCAAGTTGCTCAGAGGCTCATCCAAGCTGACCTTGGGGATGGGGTATCTACATTCCCTTTGGGCAACCTGTGCCTCAGAGTAAAAAATTTCTTTCTCACATCTAAACTAAATCAATCCTTTTTCAATTTAAAACTGTTATCTCCTGCTATCACAACAAGCCCTGCTAAAAAGTCCATCCCCCTCTTTCTTACACCTGCCTTTAAGTACTGAGAGGCCACAATAAGGTCTTCCTGAAGCCTTCTCTTCTCCAAGCTGAACAAACCCAACTCTCTCAACCTTTCCACACAGGACAGGTGTTCCAGTCTTCTCATCATTTTTGTGGCCCTCTGGACTCTGTTCCTTGAACTAAGGACTCAAGAGTCGGATTCAGTGCTCCAGGTGGGTCTCACCAGAGCAGAGTACCCCTAGAGGGAGAATCACCTCCCTTGATCTGCTGTTCATACTTCTTTTGATGCAGCCCAGGGCATGTTGGCTTTCTGGGCCACGAGCACACTGTGCTGGCTCAGGTCCAGCCTTTCTTCTATCCCCATTCCCAAGCCCTGCTTCACAGAGCTGCTCTAAATCCTTCATCCTCCAGCCTGTATTGACAACAGGGGTTAGCCCAACCCATGGGCAGGACCTTGCACTTGGCCTTGAACCTTATGAGGTACAATGCTTCTCTTTTTCCAGTCATCAAGGACTTCACTTGACTTCATATATCTTCATATATCATATATGGGAACTACATCAGCCAGCTCCCTTAGGACCAAGTGTCTCGTCAGGTCCCACACATTTATTTATGTTTGGGTTTCTCAGGTGGTCACAAACCTGATCTTGTCTTATAGTGGGAGGAACTTTGTTCCCCCAGTCCCTGCCTTGCAGCCCATCCAGGTACCAGACAGACTACCTGCCTTGTGAAATATACTGCCATCTTTCAGCAGTTTCTCTGGGAAAATATTAGTAAAATTACATGCACTTGACACTTGCTATTGACCTACTTGGTGTAAGTCACAAGTATAGATTTTAAAACAGCTGCTGGTTCTCATAGGGAGAAATGTTCCAAGCACAATGCTTCCCAAAAACAGCAACATAGTCCTGGATACTGTTTCAGCCCAGCTTTCTATAGGGTCAATCATTTGAAGCAATTCAAAAAAGAGGATCAACACCA
Source organism: Machaerirhynchus nigripectus (assembly GCA_013397975.1). NCBI lineage: Eukaryota > Metazoa > Chordata > Aves > Passeriformes > Dicruridae > Machaerirhynchus > Machaerirhynchus nigripectus. Next base: position 332,643 of record VZRQ01000373.1, read on the forward strand.
TAACCCAATGCAAACATTGTCACACTACAATGGTTCTTAAAAATCCTGCTTTGCTAACAGGCAGGTTGGACTTCTGGCAAGTCCCTTGAAGGGAGAGAAGGGGAAAGGATATTTGTGTCAGTGCTCCCATTTGAAAGGCAGTTTATGGTTTTCTGCAGATTTGGTAGATGTAACCTTGATGGAGATGAAAAAATGGTCTTTGCTACTTGGCCTCTGACCATTAGGAAGTGTTGGAATCAAGAGAGGCTTTCCAAGCAAAGGCTTAACAAGCAGACATTGGAGACATTCAGTCATCTTCTCATATTTTGACAAAGAAAGGTTATCTCTGAGGAGTGATTTTACACAAAAATAAATAAATAAATAAATAAATATAAAATCAGAGCTATACAATAATTAATAGAAAGAACAGTCCTGAAACCTGGATCATCAGGAGAAACAAACAAATTGCTTTTAGTGTGGGTGATCACTGCTTAACACCTACAGCACAGTTCAGGAAATGGACCACTGTCCAATACATTGTGTTCTGCCTGAGCCATAGAAACGTTTTTATTGTCCTGGTCAGTTGTCTAGTTATTTGTTCTGTGATCTCTATTAAGGCAAACTCATGTTGTGGAGGATGAGATATTTTTCTGTGCACCACCTTTCTCCTCTAAAGGATCCTCTCAGGCCATCTGTAACTCATCCTGTGAAGGCTAAATATATAAGCCCTGGTGTAAGAGTATATTCACAGAGGTGTTTAGCAACAGAAAATCAGCTGAAGATGCTATACAAGAGTAATAAATTGATAATATTTTCCAAATAAAACCACTCAGGATAAAAATAACTTCCTTTTTTTTTTTTTCTGTAATGTCAAACTAAAGGATGAGTGTTGCATCAGCAGACTTTCACAACACATTAAAAATCCCAGAGAAACAATGTATCACACATGAAGAGCTTCCTACCAGATTCATGCAGATAATGAAATTCTACACAACTTCTTCTAGGAAAATGGCTTGTGTACTCTGAAGCTGTATCCAGGATTTTTACAAACTGTTCTGCATGATTCATTCAGTGCTCGGTAGATTAGATGTTATGAATTCACATGAGTTCAGGCTAAATAAATAAAATGAAACACAACAGCTGGGGCTACTCATCACTCAAGCACATGACACCTATTGCCAAACCCAAGAGAGACTCAGTGGTGTTGTAATTACCGGGCTGGGTCAGTGGTGAAGTAGAAAGTGAGGATGTCACAACAACTCCTTGGATTATCTGTGATCAGAAAAAAATATCAGAGAGGTTTGTATTATATGGCAAACAGCAGTGTTCCACGAACCATTACAGACAGGAGCAGGATTTCATTCTGTAAAATTCCATTACATGGAAAAGGGTAAGCTGCAACAATCTTGTCCCACACATTGTAGTGAATTGAACGGCCTGTGTAAGTGCCACACATGCACAAATCCAGCAGAGATAAGGGAGGACAGGTTTCTCTCCCAGGGTTTCTCCCTAAATGCCTGTTCACAGCTCTGTGCTTGCTCTGTCCTTCTGCCAGGATCAGGCACAGCAGCAGAAGCAGAGGAAATTAAAAAAAAGGAGGTATGTGACTATAGAACAAGTCTGTGTCAAGGAAGAGCAAAGGCTCGAGATCAGTGTGTGCCAGGCACAAGCAGGACTGATTTCACACTACAGGAAAGAAGGAGGTGACAGCTCTGGGCACTTCAAGGCTGTTTTACTCATGTTAGGTCAGGCTCCACAACAGAGGTCTCAAGCCTATATCCAGTGCAGGCTAGAAATATTAATGTACACCAAGAGGAGTCATGGGAACAATTCGACTGGCACAGCATCTGGCTTGTTTGAACTTTTCTACCCTGCAAGACCAGGAACAGCTGGAGAGAAGAAGAGAGTGGACTTTGGCTGCAAGACTCACTCTCAGAATTTCCATTCTACAGCAAGACACCTTCACTACTCAGCACCCCACCCCTGGCATGTGCATACTCATTCTTTGTTGTGATAAGCAAAGCAGGACGTACTTTAATGTATTATACCTTGGGGAATTTGACTCACTACGTTGAGCTGAGGTTCCAAGAGGATGTAGTTATTTTTGACGCCATTAATTTGTTTTTTGTTTCTCTTCCAAATAGGACAAAAAAAAAAAAAAGCTAGCACTGGATTTTTGCCTGCTCTCCATTCTAAATCACCATTTATCCCCTTGCTCAGCTGACACCACTGAAAACATCAGAAAATCTTTATCTTGCAAACTATCATAAAGAATAGAGAATCATAGGAAACAAAAATAACTGAAGAAGATATAGGAATCACTACTTAGCTCTTGCACTCATCCTTGTCACTGCATTCTGTAATGCTCAAGCATCTGACCCCTGGAATGGCAAACAGCCGGGCCTCACAACCACCTAAGGATACACGTGCCTGGGTTCCACCTAGGATCCAGCTCACAGATTGCAGGACACACCCTCTGCTCAGCTGTTGCCCATCTGGGAGCATCTAAAACTCTGCACATGACTCAATTTTCACCTAGGAAGTCACCTAAAATCTGCCTTTGTACATATGGAAATGCATTTTTCTTTCAAGAGATAAGCAATGAGAAGTCATAAAATTTAAAGGCTTCAAAAGTTAGCTGATCCTCACTTGAATAAGTAAAGAATCTCACTCAGAAATCTGAAAAGTGCCCAGAATGAAGGAGTGGCCACATTTCTTGTAAGACTCACTCCTGTGGGATGCTGAACTTGGGCACTGGGGAGTGTAACAGGGAATTACAGAACGTGGATGACAACGTCACCATCAGCCGTCTCTCTAATGTACTCCAATTGAAACAGTCCATCCTAAGAGGTCAAGTCAGTAATTGATTGTTGATATTAGCAGTCATACAGAAACACTCAGAGTCATTTCCCCTCTTCTCAGACTGTCTTTAAATGTTTCTTAACTTGCCTGCTATTGTAGTACAGGCTTGAGGCAACTCTCCACTCTGATTTCCAGTTATTCATCCCCTAAGAACACAAAGGGGAGATTTTATGAGGATCTTTTAAGGTAAACATTGGAAATTTTGATGGCAAGGAAGCATGGGGATGAGGATGCCAAGTGTTACCTATTACAGGTTTCGTGGTGAGCTATTTTTAATGCAGCCAACTCAGCTGGCATGAGTGGGGCAGAGCCACAGAACAGAAAGGGTCCTCCTAAAGCTGAGCCTCTCACTTTATACAGCCATGCTGGGTCAGGGAAGAGGGAGAGGGATCCTCCACAAGTAGCAAATGTCTCATGGCTAAAAAATCATTGCAAGCCTTTCCTTTGAAACAGCTACAAGAAGGGTACTGAGAAGACTGAAACTTTGAATATCCCTTGTTCAGCAAGCTCTCTCACTGGGCTGGGAACATGTTAGAGCTTGCAGTTCTGGAGTCTAACATGCTCCCTCTATTTGTTTGTTCACTCTTCCATGATCTTATAGCTGCTTTATATAACAAACACACAGGCACCTTACACTGCCAGGTGTGTGTAGAAGTAACATTTTAGCTGCCACTGTAAACTGTAGCTGAGCTGGTATTTTTTAAAAAGCTGCAATATTCTCGTTTCAGTTTTCACTATCTCTTGAGGATATTCCTGGCATTTTGGGGCAAAAGATACTGCAGAGCATACAGGTAAAGGAATTTGGAGTGCTTTTGTATTTTTACAGGAGAAGAGTGTTTGAACCACACCCTGGAAGATTTTCACTAGAGCCAAGCAGTGTCCTCAGATACGTCATATACAAGCAGCATTCAGCTCCCCCACAAGACCTGCTAAGACTCATGCGCCAAAAGTGAGATTCACACAGCCAAATACTCCTCCTCCAGATACTGCTCCCTCCTGGCACCTCCTCCTTCACTCACAGCACAGCCCCTCTGTTCCACTGCCTCCCTCCTGCTTCGGGACTTGGTCAGTGTTTGTGGACTATCCAGTCTGCTCCATCTCAACGATGAGGCCCCACTCCTTGCGTACATGTGCTGCAGGGATTTATTTCTTTTTTCCCACTCAGGTCAGTCACTCACTCTTCAGTGAGCCTTTCCCTGTGATTTGACAGCAGATAGCACTGCCTTCTGCCTCTAAGAAGAGGTCTGCATTCAGTTGCTGGAGATGATGGCTATGCGACAGCCTTTTCCATCTGTGGTGTTTCTAATCTCATTTCATTCAGATCAATATGTGGTCAATTTTGTCAACTCCACCTCTCCTGGAAGGAGGCACAAACCAAGTGACCAACGTTAAGGCGTGCAAAGGCCTCAGAGCTCTTTTAACTAAGCCTCACATCCCAAACCACTGTGCAAATTTAAAGCCAGAGGGGTGGCTCTGGCTATCAGATCTGACCTGAATGATGCAAGACACAGGAATTCATGTGGTCATTTCCTCATTCAGCACTGTCATGGGTCATCTGTCTGTGCAAGAAGTGAAAAGGGAACTATATAAATCAGATGATTTGACCATGGGGAGGTATCAACACAGCAGGGAATAGGGAGATCCATTGCTCCAGCTTGTGCCCTCTGAGACTGCAGGTAATTAAGTTTAACGCCTTGGATATAAGCAGCTGCTGTAAGACACATCACCCCAGCTCTCAGAGTACAAGGGGGAGATTCGGGATGGTTCCTGTGTGATCCTGCTTTTGGCAGCCACTTCTGATAGACTGGAGGGTGGGAGCAGATCAGGAAGCAAGGGCAGGCTGGACTACTGCCCAGGGGCAAAGGAGTTCATTCCTTCATGTTGTTATAAGCACAAGTGGTAATTACAGGATAATTTGGACTGACTTTCAAACTGCACTAAAGCCCCTTTATGCAGCTTTGGCAACATAAGGTGACCTTGCTGAGGGGACAGAAACAGCTCAAGAAGGTGGTGTGGCAAGGGTATGGATAAGGAAGAACAAGCTGGCCCTCTCAATGCCCATCTAAAGGGCAGAGTCAGGAGAAAATATATCCAAGTTCTGCTGGCTGCTGCTCTCTCCCTGCAGCAAAACAGGTTTGGTATTTGGTCTGGATGACAGGTTGAGTTGTGGTCACTGGTGAGCAGAACGTGTCAGTGACAGCTAGAAGGGGGTGAAGTGCAGCAACCATGTTCTAGTGCAGGTCCAGCCTAGCACAGTGCTCCTGTTGCAGAAAGAGAAATGACCCAGGACAGAGCTGATGTTGGGTAGTTTTGCCCCACTTTGGCTGGGAAAGCGTAGAGGAAGGCTGGAGGTGGAGGAAGCTGCAACTGCAGCCCAGAGTGCTCTGGCTAATCTCTCCTCAAAGCTGCCCTGAGATCCTGACAGCCCCAAGCTGCCTAGGAGCAAGGGGAAGAGGAAAGGTTAAAGAAAGGCCTGTCTGTCCTCTTTCTTCTCTCTTGCCCCAAGTGTAAGAAGCAGACTTGAACCCGCTGGGTTTCTACAAGCAGGGCATGTTTCTTTAGCAGCCCTGTCTCTCTGCTCCATAGAACCATGGAGTTGTTTAGGTTAGAAAAGACCTCATGGAATGGTTTGGAAGAAAACCCATATTTTCTCGTGCCTGAGGGGCTGGTGTGTCTGGATCCCCTCACCCAGCGCCAGGTCAGGGGCTGCGGGTGATGGGGAAGCGGCTGCAGGAGACTCACTAGTGCTTTGGGGGTGCAGTGACCAAAGATCTGCTACATGCGCTGGCTCTGTCATTTCACGGTATTTAACACTGAATATTTAAAAAAAGAAAAAAAAAAAAAAAAAGAAGTCAAAAAAAAAGTCAAAAAAAAAAAAAACAACCCCAATTATCTTTTCATTCTGCTTTTAAGGAGGACTTTGGCGAAGGAAAACACTAACTTACTCTTTCCCCGCGCACTCCCCTCCTCCCGCTGCCCGGCTGTGCGGGCGGTGCCCGGAGGGCCGGCGGTCCCTGGCGGGGACATGCTGCCATCCAGTGGCCTCCCCGGGACCCGCCACAGCCCCCGCCCTGCTCGGGGCTGCAGGATGCTCCGGGGCAGGGAGAGGAGCCAATCCGCCGGTGGAGGCTGCGGGGGCTGTCCCCGCTGTCCCCCGCAGCATCCCGGGCAGGCGGCGTGGAGAGGCGGTGCCCCCCAGCTTATGGGCGCCTTGGTGCCCGGTTAACCCTACGGCCCAGCTTCCCTCCAGCAAAGGGCTTCACAGAAGGGAAAGGGGAGCAGGACTTCCCGGCTTAGGTCCCTTTTCTGTTTCTTTTTTTTCCTCCCCCTCTGTTTGGAAAGGAAAGGCAAAGACTTGATTTGTAAAGATTTGTAAGAATTTTAAAAGATCTTAAGGTGATGACACCGTGGTACCCAGTTTACCTCTCCTTTTTGAAGAGCTGGTGATCCTTCTAAATCAGTGAGAGTTTAGCAGCTGTGGAGATGACACTAAGGCAAGTTGATGCATTTAAATAAAATACTAGAGGAATCACAGCCTAGAACATTAATCTACGACCACTTCCCCTATTTATGTCTCTCAAACAGAATCTTAGAATGGCTTGGGTTGAAAGGGAACATTTTAAATCATCTAATCCACCCCCCCTGCCATGTGCAGAGGAGCATCGCTCATAGATCAGGGTGCTTTGAGCCTTGTCTGACATGACCTTGAATATTTCCAGGGATGGGGCATCTACCACCTCTCTGGTATCGTGTGCCAGTGTTTTACCATCGTAATGGTATAAAACCTCTTCCTTATAATTAATCGAAATCATTCCCTCCTTCAGTTTAGAACCATTGCCCCTTGTCCTATCCCAACAGGCCCTGCTAAAAAGTTTGTCCTCATCTTTCTTAGAGAGTGGAGGTCATTATGCAGGACAAGCTGCTAGAACCTGACACCATGGTGTGACACACATCCCAGCACCACAGCTGGTGATACCAGCTCAGGTACTCCTGCCCCATCCTGCCCTCCACTGCTCAATCCAGACCGTCCTGCTTTCGTGTCAGTTTGACTCTTAGTTCTGTCAATCTGTTTAAATTTCAAATAGGTTTCTCCCTGTATCCAAGTCACAGGGTAACTGCATTACAAGAGAACCAGCTTGATTGAAGAGATGGTAAGATGCATCAGGGCAGGAACCAAACTGCATCCCGAGACACACCGTGTCTGCTACACTGGTTCATGTGGAACTTGCAGTGAGGTACAGGATGGTGTTCTACCACAGGGCTCTTAAATACAACGCTCTTTAAAGTGTCAGATGTCCAGCAGCAGCTCAGTACCTTTAGCTGTCTACAACTTATGATCCAGCTTTCTGTCCAAGAGAGCACATCTTACACATGCAGATGAGGTTACACCTCACACTTTCCCAGCAAGGTAAGGCAACAGTCAAATGGATCTTCATGTGCACCTCAAGAGACCTGACAGTCCTGCATGACACAGTGGATGCCAGCTCTACCTGTAACCGTACATACACACATTAACACTCATTAATGATGGGCCAAGATCTTAAACAAAATACAGCATGGACAACTGACATCAGGGATTTTCTATGACTATGGAATAAAGCAAAGGGTTGTGGTTTGTTCTCTCCATCTGTGAACTCTGAACAATTTTAAGAGCAAGAATGAACCTGGAGAGAGTGACAAATTATAATTGCAAACTCCAGCTGATATGCTGGCAAATTCCATCCTGCTTATCATGTCCAAATGTAGATCAGGGAGGAAAACTGTGACTCAGCCAGACCAGCCAACACACCAGATAACAAACCCAACTTAGCATGAAGGGAAGGAAGCCTTCTTTATGGGGAGTATGAGGGAAGATGGAACAAGGACATTTGAGGTCATCAGCTGTGCTGTGGGGCCCACTTGTTGTTTCATGGAGTAGAATTTGCTGGAGGTGAGCTCGCTCGTTACGAACTCCAGATGAGTATCTTGTAGCCCTACATGGGATTGCAGCAAATTACACCTTACTTTTCAAACCCTCCATCAGGAGGGCACCTTGACTGCTGCTTCTGAAGGACTCTGTTGTCCGAACACTGGGTTTCTCTGCACTAAAGGACTTATCAAACTGCAGTCTGAAATGGGTTTTTTGTTCTACATTTTCCTTTGCTTGTCAGTGCCTGGTGATAAGGGGCTTTAAGGTCTAGAACTGAGGACTCCCAGGCATTTCAAAATGCAATAAAAATTCATATGGAGAGTTTTCATCTAGTTTGAATTGTGTTTCATGCTTGTTTTGATGAGAACCCTCAAAATTATTGCCTTTCTCTTCAGTGTCTCTGGGGGGTTAAATGCAGCGTGGTACATTGTTCTTTTGAATCTCCAAATGAGTGGGGAAGATTGAGGCCACAGAGGAACATGTTAGGAACAATTAGGCTCATCCTCCTACAGCAATTCTCCTGAGTGCACAGTCATTACACTCTTAGAGAGAAAGTGGGAAACACCTTGAAGCAAGCAGAGATCTATTGGGATCACTCCTCTTCACAGACAGTATCCATGGGAATGAAGGAGCCGAGGGTTTAAACATCTCCCCACCATCTAATCCCATCTGATCCTTGGAGATGACCGCATTGAAATGTATGGAAACCTCTAACCCTGCTGAATTCAAAAGGAAGAGTGAGGGCTCTGGGATTTCAGGAGCACACAGAGGAGTGACTATTGTCTTTTTATTTCTGTTCATTTCCAAATGCATGTATCTAAAACTCTGCTGATCCCAGTTCTATGAGATTTGTGTCTGAGAAACGGCACTGTCACATTTGGGAACAGGAGAACAGGATGCCCTACGCTACCTCAAAAGGGCAAAGGGAGGAGGCTGTTTCACCACCAACTTTCTCTCCTACAACCAGTTTAACTGGGGTTCTTAAGGGCCTGGTGATCAAAAGAGAAGTTAATTCTCTGGGTTTATGTCAAAAATTACCTCCCTCTGCTGTATCACTCCTTCTGCCTCTCCTCACCTCTTCTGTGCATCTGAATCTGTTCTCAAGCCCTTTACACCCCACTTAATCCCCCCTCCTCTTCTCATGGTAAAATCAGTCCTCCACACCAGGCTTCAGCTGTTTTTTGGAGCTTGTCTGCTCACATCACTGAGCAAGGGATGAAGTAATGAAAATTACAAGCTCTGGAAATTTGATCTCTCTATTCTGTAATTACTGCTCTCTGAAATCTGAGAATATATATTTACTTTAATATTCTTGCAGAGGAGGGAAGTATCCCCAAGGCTTAAAGGAAAGAGACACAGAACTAGGAAGAAGGAATAGCACGAAACCATTTGTACTTGATTAAATGTTATATACAGTAGTGAGTGGATCTTGCCTTTAAGGCTGACAAAAAATCACAGCGTTGAACTCATCTTAGTATTTAGAAGCAGCTAACACTTCCTCTTTGCAATGTACATTTATATATAGTCATTTGAAGGTGAGGAGTTGTCGTCTTCTGCTTTCCCAACACAAATTACCAGTGTTTGCTGTTTCATGATACTATATTGCCATTTTGATTAAGAGCCTAGATCCTGGAGTCTTGTAAACGCAGTAAGAATCATAGTTGTCAGTCACAAAATAAAGTGAAAGAAACTCAATTTATTGGTCTTGAAATTATCACATAAAGCTACAAAATATTATTAGAGTAAACCCTAAAGGGTCAAAATCTGAAGTGAAGTAAAATATCTGCTAGAATTTGTTTTGAACTTGTATAGAACTTCTAAAAATGCCATGACTTTGGGAAAGCAAATTGACACATGCTTTGTCAAAACTACTATTGCTGTTGCAATAATATCTAAGTTGGTAGTTGCTATATAAAGCAAAGTCAGTCTCTGCCATGAAAAGCTTAGACTCTATCTTCTATGATTTTACTCTTCAGATAAAACCGTAGAATAAACATGAATGTCAAGTTGAGCATCAAGCTGACCAGGACTAAAGGAGTAAGGAAACTCTGGCCTTCACTAGTGTAAATCTTCAATGTTTTGCATTGCTGGCCCTCCAAAAACTGTGAAGGAAAATGTTCAACAAATGTTTTTGTTGAACAAAAAGTTCAACATCAGTTCAAATGAACTGATTTTTTTTCTTATAACATTCTTACACATATGTGTTCATTGTGTCCATTGTCTTCCTGGCTCTATTGTCCTTTGGATTTCTTTAATGAAGGAGAAAATAATTTTAAAATTGCATAATCAAAATGAAGGGACCTTAAAAAAATGTTGCTAACAACGGTCTTGTCTTTCAGAGCTATCTGAATGACAAGAGCTTCTTTTTGTTTCTGACCCAATCTAGTTCAAGAGTCATTGCCTTCATCTGCTTCACATATTTACAATAAATATAATCCTTGCTGAAATATCAGTTGAGTAACAATAAAAGTCTGGCAGCTGACTTGCCTTCAGAAAGGCAGCCAAATCAACCTCCCAAGATTTTCTCTACTTCTTTTTTCCTCTCCAGGAAAAGTACGCCCTGAAGTAGTACATCTTGAGGGATTTCAGAACTGTATTTTTTGAACCCTCTTGTTCCTGGTAGCTTGGTATCACAAAGGCATGAGAACCAAAATAGGGAACATTTTAGAGCACAAAGTACCAGCTTCTGATTGCCAGGGAGTAATGGCTGATGCATTTCTGGGAGAAGCCCATTGTTGAAGCTATTCTGTAATGCTCTTACCCTTGTGCTCAGCACAGTATGAGGAGTAGGGGCCTCAGTGGATGCTGTGTGTCCTCTGTCACCCCCTCAATATTTCTGTAAGTGCTAGAAAAACTTCATGAGGAAGTGTCCATGCAGAAAATGTTCTTCATATGTTTTTATTTTTTCCCTTGGTTTATTAATTATATGAAAGGGGAATATGTTATCTCTTTCCCAGTTTCCTTTCTCTCACTGTTCTCAGGACATTCACAGACCTAGTCAAGTAATTAACACATGCAGTTAATTTAATTTCACGTTTGTTTGCTGCCTGCAACAAATCTACCCTGTAAGCACTGGGCCATCCCTAAAGGATATCGCTTTTGTTACAGCTTTTGCTTTTATAACCTTCTGCTGCTACTGAGAAGATTTTCTAAGTTATTAAAAAGTCTTACAGGCCAGACATTAAATCTAAGTGATCTTTGCATTCTGCCTAAGTTAGGGTTGGCCCCACAAATTGTTGCAGGGAATTTAGCCAAAGTACTAAACTTAAAATCTAAAAGGAAGTAATTTTTTTCATTATCTAGTCAACAGTGCTGTGAGAAATTTAGGATTTTCCCATATTCTGGCTTGCCTATTTTTGAAAGTTTTCTGAAATTTGCATGAAGTTTTTTATAGCCTTTGGCTAAAACACATTTCTTGTGTCTTGTTTACCCATCATCTTTCACCATTGACAAGGAATGAGAAGCAAATTATTTTAAATGCAATATCCTTCTGTCTGCTTGCATAAGCATCTCTTCAGTTTGAATTACAAAAAATCTATCATTCACTTTTGAATGAAGGCTAAAAACCAGATAACTATTCTCTCTCTGCCACAAGTGCAGAGAAAACAGACATTTCCAGAGAGAGGTTCTTGTCACCATCCATAGCTACCTACATCCCAAGGCCTGCAGGGAGTCTAGACGACCAAATAACTGGATGTTGAGCTTGCAGATAGCTTAAATAAGGTGAGATGAGGCATATCACAGGATTCGTAGAGTATCTACAGCTCATACCCCCTTCCACACAGCCAGATTATTCAAATAATTGGTCCTGCTAGGAGTAATTCAAGAAACTATTTGTACCTATATGCATCTAGGATTTTTCTTCAGCTGTGGACTGATGGAAATAAAACCATTTGTGAGATCTTTCCTAGAGCTTTCACCTGCTTCTGAAGTGATGACAACAGTAAGTCAATGAAATCCAGAGCACCCCAAAGGCCCTAAGGATTTTGATTTCACTGACTAATCCATGGTTAGAATGTCTAAAATAACACAGTGAAGAATAGGTTTGTTATAAATGGCTTACTACATCCTCCTGCCACTCCAGCCACAACCCACATCCAAGATAAACCTGAGACATACAAGAGCCAAACAGCCACAGGTCACTTTTCCACCCCCTAGCTCATCTCATTTCTGACAGAAGGCAGTTGACAAGGCAAGCTAAAGCCAACACCACTAGAAGTTCCCTCCCTGCTTTTGGGAATTAAATAAGCTTCTTTTGCAGCTGCTCTAGTCCATCAGAGCAGAACAGAACAATTAGAGTCTGTATCTGACGTATGGATCCCTGTGCAGGGAAAGTCACTGTAATAGAATATTTTTGCACATAAGACTCAATACTGACTCCCGACCTTATTTATATTAGTCCAACAACCAATAGTGCTTCTACCTACAGTTAAGCTGCAATTGGTTTTAACCACACATGTGATCTCAGAGTCTTCAAAATCAGATGTAAAAAACACCAAATAAATCACTTTCCTGACTAACTAGAATTACTCTTTATTCTATATTCCAGTGCCCGGGCTGAATACCTCTCCTCCACAAAGACTCTGTGTAAATTAAAAGCTCAAGAGAAGCCATTCCAATCAATTGGATCAATGACACAGCAACTAAAACTACATTAAGTAGGGCCTTGATACAATAAACTACGACAACTAGGAAAGGAGTTGTTTGATTTTATTGGGACATTGATTTGTGAACTAAAACTTCCCTAAGTTATCTACTGTAACGGATTGCAACAGCTACTTTAGAGACCTTGCAAACCTCTCCTGGGTCAGTGATCTAAAAAAGTATTTCTAAGCTGTAATCTTGAAAGAATCTTCTTTAGTCACATAGCCATAGCAAAATATACATTTAGTAGACTACCTTTAGTCGTAGTTGTTACTTTGCTTGAACTTAACATGTGTTCCACTTGAATAGGTTGCTGACCTTTCCTCATATTGAATATTGTAGAATCATTGAATGGTTTGAGTTGGAAGGGACCTTAAAGATCCAAACCCCCTGACATGGGCAGGAAACCTTCCACTAGACCAGGTTTCTCAGAGCCCCATCCAGCTTAGTCTTGAACACCTCCAGCTATGGAACATCTATAACCTCTCTGGGCAACACGTTCCAGTGCCTCACCACCCTCACAATAAAGAATTTCTTCCTCATATCTAATCTAAACCCGCTCTTCTTCAGCTTAAGGTCATTCCCCTTATCCTATCGCTACGTTGTGAAAAGTCCCGTTCCAGCCTGCCTGTAGGCCTACCTTTCAGCTACAGGAAAGTTCTATAAGGTCTCCCCAGAGCCTTTTCTTCTCCAGGATGAAGAGCCCCAACTCTCTCCTCCTTTCTTCATAAGAAAGGTGCCCCTGTCCTGTGATCAACTTCATGTCCCTCCTTTGGGAACAAGTCCATGTCTTTCTTGTGTCGGGGGCCCCAGAGTTGCAGGACTCCAGGGTGTCACAAGGGCAGAGTAGAGGGGAANCAGGAAAGTTCTATAAGGTCTCCCCAGAGCCTTTTCTTCTCCAGGCTGCAGAGCCCCAACTCTCTCCTCCTTTCTTCATAAGAAAGGTGCCCCTGTCCTGTGATCAACTTCATGTCCCTCCTTTGGGAACAAGTCCATGTCTTTCTTGTGTCGGGGGCCCCAGAGTTGCAGGACTCCAGGGTGTCACAAGGGCAGAGTAGAGGGGAAGAATCACCCTCTCGACCTGCTGGCCACACTTCTTTTTGATGCAGCCCCAAGTGCAATATTGAGTACTTTTGAGGTTTTCGCCAACCAACACTCCCCAAGTCCTTTTCCCCAGGGCTGCTCTCAATCCATTCTCCACCCAGCCTGTGTTTTTGCTTGGGACTGCCATGACCCAGGTGCAGGACCTTGCACTTGGCCTTGTTAAACTTCATGAGGTTCACATAGGTCCACGTCTCCAACATGTCTAGATTCCTCTATATGGCATCCCTTCCCTACAGTAACTTCACACAGCTTAATGTGGTCAGAAAATTTGCCATGTTGACAACAATAAATTCAACATTCTTCAAATAAAACCCAGTATTTTTTAAATTATCCTTCTCCATGAGATTTTATACCTTAAAACTGGTTGTCTAATCAAAGCTAATTGCCAAGGTTCCCACTATTTTAAAGAGAATGTGAGGAACATCTGCAGTATGATTTATTTCCTCTTCCTTAATGAAGATGGGCTGGATTGCTTTCTTGAAGTAGATTTCTATAAGAAAAGATAAGTGTTACCTTGGAATGCCTGACTTTATATCTTCAGTTGCTTTTATCTCTTTATAGTCCTTCAATATATTAACTCACAGCCTCAGCATTAACTCTGGACCATGAGTCATTGTCCTGTTATTGCCCTCAAGTGTTAGGGTGTTGTAAACCACCAAGTTGCCTTCAAACTTGGTGCAGTGTCACTCCTGTGCAATCAATGCAGTCATCACAATATTTCTGACGTACCTCAGAAAACCAGATTCCACAATGTCTGATGAGCCACATAGTATATTCATTAAGTTATTATAGATCTGTTTTCTTAGCTCGCAACTCCATGCACATAATAAGGGATCTCACCTGCACAGTCAGGACAGATTTTGTCAGCCAGTTTACACTCCATGGTGACCAGGACTTTGGCATCGACTGAAAAGCAGTTCCTCAGATGATAAACCACATCTCCCTGATATGCGCTCAGCTCTGCTTAGGTGTTAAATGAGTCAGAGTGGAATACCTATGTTTTGTCACAATTTCACAGGAAAGTGAGAGAAAGGCTGGGCAGGGAAGTCTGGAGTTACATTTGGCTTTCTTCCCCTTCTCCAACAAACACCAGACTTGCTTGCGGATGGTGGCACATTCTCATAGGCATGTAACACATGGACTTGTAAAAGAGATAACATGGTGTGTGTTCAGGAACACACCTGTATTTATTCATCAGTGGGCACAAGAGAAATGAAGAGGAGAGCAGACAGTTAAATGCAAGAGGAATGCTGACCCAGGGGCTCTGCTGACACGTGTTCCAGGCAATGAGTGACAAGGCCTCTTGAAAGTCCACCTTATGGGAATAGATGGCCTTTAAAAAAAACAAATAAGATTCATTGTGTGTGTTACAACATGATCATTTTCACAGCAGTTATTTTTCATCCTGTTTTGTAAGGCATTCAGAAACAAAGTATGGAAGACTGACAGGAAGGGAAACTTGTCTTATAGATTGTTAGGAATAGCACAAAGGTTTCTACAGAAGCTAAGATAGTTCACACCTCATGACTGTATGATGATAAATCCTCACTTGTTTACATAAAATATAGAGGATGATAATATCCTCAGATGAATACCCATCCATGGCTTCCTTCATTGGTTTTGACAAAAAAAGACAAAACTTTTCCAGGGACTTGATTGTTCTATCAGTCCCCTGAAAAAATAAATGCTTTCCGATAAAGGACCCTGCAACACAGCTAGGATCTAAACATCCAGTAAAGGACAACATCCAATTATTTCCCAGATAATCCAACAATCTCTGCAGGAAATGATACATAAGGTGCTAAGATTAAGAAAGTAAGCTGGAAAAGAACAGGTAAATTTCTAGACATAAAGAAGATGACACAGATTCATGACTGAATTCTTCTTTCATCTCTGATAACAAAAATAAAACAATCTAGGCAAATTCCAGCCAAAAACTACAAACTGTATGAAACTGAGCTGTCTTACACTTACTTTTGTATGCATAAGACCCAGAGTGCCCTGCAGGCTTCAATTTTAAAACTGAGAGTATCTTGGTGAGAGGCTTATCTTTGTGCCTCCAGTTGGAGGACAGTATTACAGTTGTAGGGGAATATATGGCAAATGTCTCTGAAGAAAAATTGAAACAGAAAGGCTTCATCTGATGATGGGAGGAATTTAATCATGGTGCATCAAAATGGCTTGTGCAACCATTCCTCTAGTATTCTGCTTCTCTGCCTCTAAGTCAGGTTAGAAACAGGAGCATCCAAAGAAGAAGACAAGCTGGAAATCCCATATCCATGTACCTAGTACTGTTAAAGATAGTATTATTTTATTATTGTTTTGGTATTACAGGAGTGCTTATAGATTTCCTCTGAGATTTGTCTACAGCTGTGTTAGACGCTGTATAAATAGGATTAGGTAGTCCCTGCTGAAGTCAACAGAAAGATCCTTTGGCAGAATTTAGATCAAGCCACAGATGTTCTGAAGTTCCCAAAAGGTAGCTATTCTTCACTCCTTTCTGTCTCTCTCTTTAAATTCACATGGGGAGAACTGACAAACAGAAATATCAATACAAGGTTTAACATGATGCAAAAGATCTGTTAGAAAAGATGGCAGAAGAAGGAGGATGAAGGCAGGTGTATCCTGAAAAGAGTGATATTCAACCAGATGCTGCACTTCAGTTTTAATGTATTTAACAGCCTGTGGAGCATCCACTTAGCCAGCAAGGTCATTCCATCTTTGAACTCGTGTCAGCTCAGACTTGGGAGTATTGCTTGGTAAAATTTCCATGTTCTCTTGTACTAATAGTGTAAACATTCTCCACCCTCGAAACAGCCCCCAATGTTTGTCTTTATCATCTTCATAAAAATGTCAAACGCTATTTGCTTACATTTGCATAGAGCTGCTCTGCTTGTCACTATGATTAAAGAACTGGTATCACAGCTGCACAGCACAACCTGAGGGGGAAGAAGAAAGTCAGTCTTCTCCTCTCAGGCAGAAAATATTGTGGAATTGTTGGCACATTGGGTAGGTGCACTTGTTCTGGGGAAAGAAGGGAAAATACGTTCATCAGAACCAGTAACAGAAACAAGGCAAGTGAAATGATAAACTACTTGCTCCCTAAGGGGAGGAATCTGCACATCCTTTTCCTTTCTCTCCCATTGACTGATTTTGTAATTAGGCATTAATCACTTCATCCTCTTGCCCAGTGTTTCCCTTTCCACAATTTATTTAAATCTGTTTAGATCTTGATGTCTTCAAAGAAAAGTTTCCCTCCTACTCTATTTTTATACTGCACCTAGGACAAAGTAGCAGCAACCATTGTTTCAGTGTCTATTTGCTGAAATCTAGAAGGTTATTAAGAAAAGGAAGTTAAGATGCTTGTGGGAATAGATCAGTAAGTAGGAAGGATGTGAACACTTTGTATAAAGAACAGAATATAGATATTTCAGATCCCTTTGAATTGCTGGGTAAGGTCACTGAGTAGCAAAGGGAAGCTTATCCTTGAGCCTGTTGTGCTCCCCTTGTGTCTGGAAGGACACAGAGGGACAGTACTTGCACAGCCCAAGAACAGCTGATCTGGCACCAGTCAATGTTGTGACAGTCTCCATCTTTTTGCTAATATCTTGTCTTTATGTAGTGCCACTTGTCAGTAAACTTCAAGTGCTTCCCCTTCTCTGCTTAATACCTGAATACCCTGAGGCTCAGACAGCTGGAGTGCAGCTTGGGATGACTCCATTTGCCCCAGCCTTGAGGGCAAAAAAGGCTGTGCTGGTAATGGGTACTGAGTTGAAGGTGGTGAGCTAATAGCAAGCTACAACAGAATGCACTGATGACAGTCTGTGCTACAGCTGTTAGGCAATACAGTCACACATGTAACTGATTCTGTCTCTAAATAAATCCCTCCTTAACCTGGAACATGACAGTTTGATATCTCGATGAATACTCTTGTCTTCTCTACCAGAATCACCAATCATCTCCTACTAAATAATTTTAGACTAGTGTTTTTTAATGTGGGTGTAAAACTCAAGCTATTGCAAATGCCTGAGCATGAATTCAGGTGCATAATTTCAAGAACACAGGTTTAAGAAAAGATCTATTTATGTATGGATTTATTTTAATTTTGATAGGGTTAGTGCTGTCACATGATGCTGACACTCTCTCTGTAGCGTTCATTACAACAAGAATTTGTTCTTTTCTTATCTTGTAAACCTATTCCACACCACTGAAAGTTTGTATACTGTTGGCTAATGATAGTGGTAAAAAGTAGCACCCTTTTCATTTTATTCCATATACTTTTTGTCTATATGTTACTTTGACATCCTCCTCTCCCCGAGAATCTGTATGTGGTCCTTCAAAGTCTACAAGAAGATGCTGGATAAAATCCTTTGTAAACCTATCCCTCCATTCCCATGTATGGATTTTCCATTCCTGTTGCAATTTCTGAAACCAACCTCTGCCTCTCCCCACCTCCATTTTTGCCATGTCTGGCTGCAGCTGGATGCAGATTTCCAGGTGAGGAAGTAATATTTTCTCTAGTATTTTCTGTTCTTTTCCGTGTTCTTGCTTGCTGCTGGGTTGGTTTTCAGCTACCAGCCCAGGGAGGGAAGGCAGTACACCAGCAAGCCAAGGCTGCTTTCTTCAGCTTGACACAATCTCTTCATGTACTTGCAGCATCCTCAAAGTGCCTCTGTGTTCTGCTTTTGGCTGGGATAGAGTTCATTTTCTCCACGGTACCTGGCATGGGTTTGTATTTTGGCTTTGTGCTGAAAACACTGTAGATAACACAGGGCTGTTTCTGTTACTGCCCAGCAGTGCTGACACAGAATCAAGGCCTTTTCTACTCCTCACCCACCCCACCAGCAAGGAGACTGGGGCTGCACAAGGAGTTGGGAGGGGACACAGTTGGAATAGTTGACCCCAACTGACCCAAGAGATATTCCATACCATATGGCATCATATAAAGCTGGGGAAGAAGATGTAAGGAGAGTATTTTTTGAGGGATTTTCAGAGTTGGTTTTTTTTTCCCAGAACACAGTTATGTGTGATGGAGCCCTACTTTCCCTAAAAGTGAAAGGGCTGAACACCTGCCTGCCCATGGGAAAGAGTGAATCAATTCCTCATTTTGTGCACACTGCTTTTGCTTTACCCATAAAGCTGCCTTTATCTAAACCCATGAGTTTTCTCACTTTTTTGATTCTCTACCCCATCCCATTGAGGGGAAGGTGAGCGAGCCACTGTGTGGGGCTGAGTTTCCAGCTGGTCTTAAATCACAACACTCTGTCTTCTGGTTTATCCATAGGATTTAAAAGAAATGGGAATCAGCCATGATGCCCTTTCAAAGCAATTGAGCTATCAAACACAGTAAAAACTTTGGTCTTAACTTCCTGGGGAAGCTCAAGCAACTTCAGGGAAGAGCTGTGTGTAAATTTTCTGATTTTCGCTCCTATATGTTTGTGCTAGCCCTGATTTGCATAATGTTATTCAGGTTTCTCTATTAGCTCTTTTTGTCCTGCACATCTTCCTCCTGGACACCCAAGCTCTCTGATAGTTGCTTGAGATTTGTGTGGTGTTGTCTCACACCAGAGTGGTCCAGTTTTGTTACCAGACACTGTGCCAGGAATGTGCTTCTGGAGAGCTCCTTTAGAGAAAATTAAAGTGCTCCATGGCAGGCTATCACTTCTTGCCAGAGTTTAAATCTGTGAATGAACGCAAACCTGACAGTACTGTGGCTGCTGTGGGGCTGTGGCTGCTGCCTACCAATTATCTCATGATACCAAATCAGCCTCCACAATAAGTGATGGCAGCTTTATCCACCTAAAACTAACTCTCTGGTCTCATCTGACCCATGATGTTCTTTAGACAGTTAGCAGAAAGCTTTCACTGGTTTATTCAGCCTATTCATCCTCAGCATCAAAATTACATGTACCTATAACTAAATATTCCAGGGTCTCTGTGTTGTTGAGGCCAGCTGACACATAAGAGGCCTCATGCCAACTCTCCCAAGTCCAGAACAGAGGAGCTGCATAAAAACCATGCTTAGGAACAGTATGAAGATTCAAGTCCCGGTACCTGGGTACATGGCTTGGCTTTCACACATGAACTCATGCTCATGGTGCCAAGGGAGTCCAGAAGGACTTTGGATGTATTGCAACTGTGCAGCTTGGCCTCTGCTTCAAGATGAAGTACCACCAGAGAAGAAGTGCTCCTCACCCTAGTTTTTATGGCATAGGTTTTCTTAAGACAACAGATCACTATTGCATTCACACTCACAGTTATTCTGGAGATGACATGTTATTCATGTTTCCTGTTAAAGCTGGCCCACTGTATGGAAGAGAACTCAAGAGTCTCGGGTGAGGTAAAGGAAGCAAAAATAAGTCTGGCTCCACAGCCTTGTGAGATCATTCACTTGGCTGAGGAGTCCTTAGTTCCAGTCTTTTCTTTTAGGGATTATTCATGCATCTTTTTTTTTCCTTCTTCTTCTTTTTTTTTCTTTTCTCCTTTTTTTTTTTTCCCCCCAGTCTTCACTGTGACATGAATAGGCAGACAAATGGAGCAAGCTCTGCAGTCCAGAAGTCACTACTTCTGGACTATTCTGGACTACTCCTTCTCTATGCACTAATCCCTTTGCCAAGCATTGCAAGGCCTGAGTCTCCTTTAGGGTCTACTCTGCTCTTTATAATACACAAGAAGCCTTTTAATTACTGGATAAACAGAATCATCCACTCGCAAAAGAAGATGCTTGAACAGAAGGGCCCACCCCATAGGCCACATGATAGCAGAGTATTTGCAGTCCTGGGCAACTTGTCATGCCCGGATGTTACAGCATCCAGCCCTTGTGTGCCTCTTGCTGCCCTAAGTAAAGGCACAGTCATCCTCCCACGAAGGAGTTGTCTGCGACAAAGCAAGAGAAGATGATCCCCAGCACAATCTGCCCGGCTGCTGGAACTGTCAGTCCAGCAAAAATCTACCCCAATAAGGTCATTGTAGCCTATTAGAAAAGAATTTTTGGCAGCTTCTCATGGTTTATGAATACTAGTCATTTGCTAATTGTCTGTCTCTTTGATGGAATGCTGGACTCTGCCAAGAGGCATTGCTCTAGGCACTGCTTTCTACTTAATATGAGAACTCAAGGCCAAAACTGCTCCTGATAGATTCCCCATGGAAACTCATCGGTTTTAATGAGATTGTGCTGTTTGTGAACCAGGAAGGAGTTTGGCACAAAGATCCTGATTGTATTAATTCATAAGCTAATAACTGCAAAGGACCATTAAGACATTCTAGACATTAGCAATTACTCAGGAAAGAAAATAAACTTCCTGAAAGTGATGATGTTGATCCAAATAGTCTTTAGAAAGATGTGCCAGTTCAAGAGAAATCGGTTGGCATAGAGTGCTTTCCAAAGCCCTACTTGTAAGATGCTCTGAGCAGATTCACCCACAGCAGTGGGGTTGTGGCAAACTGGGCTTTAGTGTGGGCTTGTGGCACCCAAGTCGTAAGGGAGGGCTGCTGCTTTGCCCTGAGCTAGCAGCAGGTCTCACCCTTTCCAGCTTAGCCACACTGCAGTATCACAGAGTCTATCTCTTGTTAATGTGCTAGATTACCTTTGCCTCACACACTATTCCTGAGCCTTAGCATCTCCACTCCATTTCAGTTTGCCATGCAATGCTCCTTCTCCACGATGCATTTCCCTCTCCCCGTTTTTCCTTTGAAAGCAGAGGCAGGAGCTGTGAGTGTGTCTGTACATACAGCTTCACTTTTCTAGTCATGGAGCAGCTGAAGGCTTATAACTTCCCTTTTCACATCTTAATTTAGGTGAGAAGTGCTTTGCTAGAGACAGTGACCTTTACTTCTCTGAAAATGCTATTCACAATTATGCCGCTGTCTAAATAATGTCTGTGGTTATATCGAGGTGAACTGGGCACCTCGTAAATAATTCCACTAAACTCCATTACTGGTGAAATAAAGAATAGAGAGAAACTTATTTACAAAAGAGATTTTCAATTTGAGACACTGCCTCATTTATTTTCCTTCCTTTGCCTGTCCCACAGTAGGAGGAGAAATATAGCACTGAGAGAGAAAAAAAAAAAAAAGAAAGTGACATTTCTGAAAATATGAGAGCTTCATCTTCACTCTTCTGTTCAGGAATATACATTTGAAAATTGGAATATTTTGGTGAATTAAGTTCACCAAGCTTGTAGAAACAGATTTATCTAGGACAAGTTCATTTTGTCCATTTTATCAGATATATGACAACAAACTCATAAGAACTTGCCTATTAGGGACAAAATGCATCTAGTGATACCCTGCAAACCTCTGAAATGCTATCAATGAAGACAAATGAAACTCAAGGACAAAAAAATTATTTCTAAGCAAATGAAATGCTTCTTATCCACATTTTTCACTGGACTTGAAAGAAAAAGTCATTAAAAATACCAGAATATATGCTTTATTGTTGCTTTGAAACATGAGTCATTAAAAACAGAGACTCTAGCTAAGAAAATGAGTAGTCTTTGAAGGTATCAAAAAGACATGCTATAGATACTTATCTGCAGTTATGGAACTTAATTTAATTCTTGCTTGCCACCATTTTTAGTAGTTTAATTTCAGCAGTTCCTTTACAAAATACAGAGTAGATTTTGCTCAGCTCCATTTCAAGTGCTTCAGGGAATGAAATAATTTCCAAAACTGTAAAGATCATTCTGAATCTTTCTGTGAGTGACAGGAGTAGTTAGCAAGAACTGGTTTTAATTTTATCATATTGTTCAGGTAAGCATACCTGTCATTCAGAGCAGAATAACAAAGTGCCAATCAATTTGTTTAATTACTAATCACTAAAGGTTGAGTGCAACCTAAAGACTTCATGGACAAATGAACAATTGCAACAGCTGCTTTGTTCATGACTTTTTCTTTAGTTATGTCTTCCCTTTGGAGATCAGCTCTGATTTTTCAGGATCAGAATCTCTGTCATGTAAGAATATAATTGATATCTACTTGTGATTATTGATTGTCAGGAGAAAAAACCCCAAAACTCCATGCAGTCACCTACAGCTGATAATACAATTCTGCTGTGCTGGGGAAATAGGTGACTTTGCATGGATTAGGTCTGCAGCCAGAACACAACCACGAGCAGGACCCAGGACCTTCTGGAGAAAGCAAGATGATTACAAGCTGGAGTGTTTGACCTGGGAAAAGAGGCGTCCTTTTTAGTGGGAAAAAGGAGGCATTGGAAGGATTGGACAGCAGCTTTCCAGTGCTTACAGGAATGTCACTGATAAGCACAGCCGTCTTTAGGAATTCTGCCAGCCCCAAAAGGGCATTTGACAATAGATCAGGGGGTCCAGGGTTCTTCCTACAAGAGTCCCCATATAATTTGTGGGAATTTCTGTGTAGGCTGAATTCAGGCATGATGAAATTTTCAGTGATTTAAAAAATCCTATTTGAGCATTTCATATAAGCTCCACAAGTATAAAGCCCTCTGCATTTATTTAGAGGACAGAAAATTCAGGAAAGTGTGAGTCTCAGAAACCATCTGAGTGTGTTGAATAAATGTGTTAGGGAACTGTGGAAACATCAACTTTATCATCAGCTCTCCACATTCAAGTAAGTTCAGATCAACTGGGTACCTGGGAATCTCCATCATCTTTCTGGAAATCTGCATTCACCTCTGGATTCAGAATCTTCAGCCAGCAACCTTCAGAACTGCCTCTAGACCCTGCCAAATGAAATAAAAATCCAAGAGATACTTTATCATTCTGGAATTCTTTCAAATGGTATTTCTCTGGGCATATTGAAATGCCAGACTACTTATCTTCCTTGAGTACTGTGTTCAGTTCTCAGTCACTTTCTTCAAAAAGGACATTGAGATGCTGGAGCACGTCCAAAGATGGGCAACAAAGCTGGTGAAGGGTCTGGAGCACAAGTCTGATGAGGAGCTACTGAGGGAGCTGGGGATGTCTGGTCTGGAGAAAAGAAGGCTCAGGACAGACCTTATCACTCTCTACAACTCTCTGAAAAGAGGTTGTTGCCAGGTGGGGGTCGGGTCCTTCTGCCATGTCTCAAGCAAAAGGATGAGAGGAAATTTCCTTAAGCTGTAGCAGGGGAGGTTCAGACTAGATACTAAAAAAAAAAAAAATTCACTGAAAGACTGGCTATGCATTGGAATAAGTTGCCCAAGGTGTTTGAGTCATTGTCTCTGGAAGTGTTCAAGGCTTGTCTGGATGTGGCACTTGGGATTGGTTTAGAAGCAGTTATGTGCTGGTGCTGGTTTGACAGTCGGACAAGATAATCTTGAAGGTCTCTTCCAGCCTTGATGATTCTGTGACTGCTGAAGTGTTGCTCCTAGATCTAGGAGACCTAAGTGATTTTTATACATCATTGAAACTGATGGGACTTCATTATGGTCCTGCCCATGGCCTTTGAGATGGCACTGCATCTCCAGAGGTCCACTTCTGTTGCCATCCATTGATAATGAAGGAAACTGTTATTGATGGAGTGTGCAGGACACACAGCTGAATTTTTCTAGTTCTGTCTGATACAGAAGAATCTTTTTTATATATGCAAGTTAATTTACAATTTGGGCACAGTAGTGGCTAGTGAGGGTTGAGCTTAGAGAACAGCACCACGCTATCTCTGAATTTGTAAAATGACCACTCTTTGCTTCTAATATATACAGACTGATTATACCAATTTCTGGCAGATTTATGGTTTTCTGTACTTCATAAAGAAAAGAACAAAATCTAAAGTAGTCAGGAGGATAGAATCACATGTGAACATATAGGCAAACATTAAGTTGCCTTTGTAGAGAAGTCCCAGCACTTTCTTAAATAGCGGTTAAAAAGTCTCTCTCAAACAATTTCCTTATAAATGCACATACTCCAAAGGTCAAGCCAGAGCCATTGTGAAATAGGCTTTAAAAGAAGCATAAAACTCCTGTCTGACACAGAGTCGGTGGCAATTGAAAAAGCAAAGACTGGGAAGGTTAAAGGCTAATTACTAGAAGAAATCTGGCCTGCTGGCCTGAGGTCTTTTGAGCGGGAGCACAGTCAAATTGGAGTTGTGGGATTAATTGGGTGAAAGACACTGTCACCTTGACATTCATGAAAGTACTTGAGAAGAGCACTGTTTGCTGATATACTGCGGACAGCTCATTTGAACCACAGAGGTAAGATATCTCTTTTCTACAAAGACTTCACCTTTGCTTTTTAATTGGTGTCAAGTACAAAAATTAAAATCTCCAGTGTGAGAAACCATGGCACATATTTTCTAAAGTTTGTAAATGTCTTCCTGCTCTCACTGTAATATATGAAATGTAAATGTATATCCCAAGGACAAAAATTTCAAACCCTTGGCTTAACAAAACAAAGAGTGTAAAACTTGCAAGCTGTAAGTCCCTTTGGAGCTCTTTGTGCTCTGGGAACATAATGAGCAGCTCTTTGTGCTTCTTATAAATAACTCCGACATCCACTGATCAGCAGCATGACCTCAAGCCAGGCAATTCAGCTCTTTACTTCTCTTTACCCAATAATTGTGATATGATGAATAGATATCTTATCATCAGGGATGACAGTTTGGCTACGGGGGAACCAGATACAGTCCTATGCATAATAAATACTGTTTGCTGCAAAATTTCACTGCAGTCATATTATATCAATGCATGGAATTGTCCTTTCCTTCTGCTACATCATTTACTCATATTAATTCTTCTGCCCCATGACATAAGGTATCTATTCATAAAAGTTTAGACTTCAGGGTACTTTTATCCCTTCAGGCTACTTTTGAAGCACTGTGTAGGACATGCTTGGAGAGTTTTGTGAACAGGAAGTATAAATTAACACTGCTGATCCTTCCTTATTAATGCTTCAGGATACCTCAGATCTTCTTGTAAAGGCCAGTTAATACAGCACAGGTCTCTCTCACGGATAACTTTTTTTTATTTTTTTCACCTCAGCATCACACTCTAGCAGAAAATAAATGAGATTTCAAGAGAAGTTCCCCAGCTTTCAAATCTGAATTCTGTCCAGCATACTAGTCTCACTCCTGTGCAGAAGCATGATAAGCATTAAGAGCCTGGTAAATCCCCAGCAGATACTCTGAATCCAGAGATCCACTCTGGTTCAGCAATCTTCATACAGCTGCCAAAGCCTGCACAGGGTTTCTGTGTGATATGATAACTCAGTGATTCCAGAGGAGTCACCTTTCATGGTGACAAAAACTTTGCACATCTGGAAATTCAGTTTGGTCAAGTATTATGGAAGGACTAGTAGACACTATCTCCCCAAAACTGGACACAGCAGTTCCCTGAATCCAAAATGGAAGAAAAGCTCTGGTCTGCTTTTCAAGTGTTTTAGAAGACATAATAATCCTCCAAATCCTTAATTGAGTTACGATTCTAGTGAAAAGGACCGGTCATTTTTATGAGATATAATTACCTCACAGTGTTCATTTGTTAAGCCTGCAGTATGAAATACTCACTCTATTGAAGGTAATCAATGTTTCACCGCCAGAGGATGTGAGACCAGGATTTCAGACAAAGGATATCAATGGCAAGTTATGTGGCTTGATAAGTGAGACATAGCCGAAGACTCTTTATTTTCTTGTGAATTCAGATGGGAATATGCACTGAATGCTTCATTTTAGTAAAAGCAAGTGCCTCATGGAGCATTTCAAACAAGGTGACTTTCACCTTAACAAAAGAAAGAAGAAGCAAGCCCATGACCAAGTGAGAATCTTTCTGTCAATTCAAAATCTTCAGGAAGTGAAACATGTCCAGTTTATTCTGTTCTAAGAGTGCTTTCCCTGTTTCCCAGATAGAGGAAATCAAAAGTTTAAAATAGGAAAGAATTCTCAGATTATTGATTTAAATTGAATTTTGAGGTCACAGTTCAAGTTCAAAGAAATCGTTGGTTGGGCCAGAACTTCACAAGCATGAAAAGTCCTACTGAGTCCCAGCCTGCAGATCTAACTTACTATAGCAGCTCTATTAAAAGCAGACTCTCACAAGGTGAAGAGAAAAAGTAAGAGTGATAGATGCACAAAAGTCATGGATGCTCAAAAGCCAGCACCAAAAATCAGAGGTGGACAAAAACCACTTAAGCTAAGAGATCACATTTATCATATCAACAAATGCTTGCAAATTGTGCCTAGATATATTTAGTTAGAAAGTAGAAGCCAGTTTCTGGTCTCAAAGGTGTAAATATGTTTATCAGCCTCCTCAATATGAAAATTGGGAATAAACTTAAGATGGAGTTTGATAAAGGTATAAATGGAATCAGGGACAGCTTCACGTACATACAAAGTATGCAGCTGCTAGTGTAGGTACTAGGGTGACTAGAGCAACAAAAAAAGTTGATCAGACTCCCTGGACATCTCTATTTCAGAGCAGATTTGTGAGTCAAACTCAGGCAAACCTTCCATTTTTTGCTAAGAAACAGCCCCATGACCCCTCCTGTCCCTACTGACAGGGTGGGAGCAGCTGTGCCAGTGCTGTCTCTGCATGAGGGAAGCAGGGCTGGACCCTGGGCTGGACCCTGGGCTGGACCTTAGGCTGGACCTTGGGCTGGACCCTGGTCTGGAGGTGTTCCCACAGCCAGAGGCCTTGGCTGTGGACACGGTGTGGGATGGACGCGGTGTCAGCGAGCAGTGCTGGGAGGTCATGTTTAGGGACAGAGGCCACGTGCCATCTGTGTCTCCAGTGCTCGGGCACGGGGGTGTTACAGAGCAGCCACCAAAGCAAAAGGTGCCTGCAGTAATGAGAAATGGGAACTGCTTATGGTGGTCTGCAGTTTTCTGCTTGGTTTTCAGTCCACAGTCCTAACTTCAGTCCTCATCAAGTCAGTTCTGCCCTAGCCTCTTACATTATGAAAACTGATTTACATATCCAAACAAATGGCCCTCGAAGGGAATATTCAGGCTGACAAAACATAATTCATGCTCAGCCCTTTTAGAGCTATCTTTGCATTAAAGAAAGATTAGCAAACAAAACCAAGGAGATAAAGAAAGAAATGTCATGGAACCACTGGGAATTTTGAGAAACTATTCAACCATCCATGTACATTCATGAAGAAGGAGTTGGGGGTAAAGAGATTTCCCAGTTGACACGTTACTCCACTTGTGAACATGCTGAAAGATCACTCATACGTTTTCAATGAAGTCACTGACAGTCAAGAATGCTGGAGGCAACAGCTGTTGGAGATTGATTTACCCCACGGCTATTTAATCTCTCAGCCTCTCATAAGGATGCTTGCTAGGGGGGGGAAGGTAAAAAAGCACAACTAAAAATTGTATTGCTTTCAGCAGCTGTTGTTATTCCTGAAAGCCAAGAATGGGTCAAAAAATGTGATGAAAGTCTTGGACTGTTATCAGCTATAGGGGTGGCCAGAGCTTACTGCTTCCTTTGGGGGTAGGATTTCCTTTGTGGAATGAAATACAGTAAAATTGCTAACTCCAAGAGGGCTTAGTTGCCTGGGAGTTACCATGAAGTGTATATATGCCTTGGAATTTCCAGAATTATAAGTATATTATGTCAGTGTGGAGTGATACAGGTCGTGAAAGGCAGCCCTTGTGTTCAGTAACAGGAGCTAGGACAATTGAGCAGCAAGAAAAGATAACATAAAACATTCATTAAAATGGTGGAAAAAAATTACTGAAAAGCAGAGTGCAGCTGCTGTACATGCCAGTTACTATTTCTGAATGGTCTCCTCCTGTGAAACTGAGTTCTCATTAAATCAAATTGTCCAACCATGCATTAGACAAGTAAGACATTCGCCTACCTAGCTGAAAACACAGCACATGCATCTCCCAGCAGAGCTTCTTTTTGTAACCACGTGTTTTCTGAGGTTTGTTAGCAGAACTTTTGAAACAGGGACTGCATCTTCAGTGGAGAAGGAAATAAATTAACATCTTTGGCTCACCAGGGACTTCATTGCTGTGAACATGTAGGATGCCTTGTGGCTTCTCAGATCCCACCACTGGGCATAAAACTTCTGTCTGTTCCCTCCAGCAGTGCAAGCTGTTGAAGACAGTGCTCCATCCTGG
Source organism: Machaerirhynchus nigripectus (assembly GCA_013397975.1). Lineage (NCBI taxonomy): Eukaryota > Metazoa > Chordata > Aves > Passeriformes > Dicruridae > Machaerirhynchus > Machaerirhynchus nigripectus. The sequence goes on from VZRQ01000373.1 coordinate 361,159, forward strand.
GCATTAGCTGTCTACAGCCTGACAACCTTCCAAAACCTTCCAGCGTATCACTCAGGATGTGTCTACATCAGGGCTTTAGTTTGGATCAAGCATACATTTTTGAAGCAAATCTCACATTATCCCCACTTATGGTGTTTTGGTTCCCATCACAAATCTGTCTTGGCGACCACGAGCCAGATTCCTGTCAGACAAAATTGGAGTGGGAAGTTTGCTTCAGGAGCATACCTCATTCCACTGCACCACAAAGAGTTCTTCCAGACCAGATTAGAGCTAGCTCAGAGTAGAATAACCCTGAAAAGTGAATAACATGGACAGTGGACCTTTAGTACCAACTGTTTCGTTATGCAGATTCACTCCTACCAGTCCACAAAGGTAGCTGATACCCACATAGACATATAAATATACCAGATAATTAAAATCCTCTTCATAAAGGGGAAAAAACACAAGAAAATAAAAAAACCAAAACAACATCAGATAGCGGAACAGTGGATCTATGGATGTAAAAGACACAGTTATCCTGAAAATTATTACAATCCGAGAAGGCTGAGTATTTTTCACACCATTGCTGTCTCAACTATAGAAGAGTTCTCAGAAATAACACAAATGGCAGCAAAGATAGAAGAATTCAAAAATGGAAACCTTTAGTTCTGATGGGCCTAAGATTGCTTTAACTGTTCTTCAGGAGATGAAAAAAAAAATGACAAAGCCATAGAAAAGGTCATAATGCTGAAAACCAGGTAGTGTGCTCCTATCTCAGCAGTTAATTGTGCAGTCTATTTAGTCACACCACTGCTGCACAGACTATGGATGTCTACACAGGACTATGTAGGAACTGCTTAGCACAGGGCCTGGGGATTATTACTTAGTCTTGTGAACTTGGTTCATAAATTAATTTTATCCAACCTGTTTAAAATGTTTAGCTCTGAGAAAATTATAAAGGGCCATTTTTGGTGAGTGGTTTTGGTCTATCAGTAAGAAATAATCAAACTACTGAAAATGTCTGTCCTACATGTATTTAAAAGAAGAGAAAAGTAACTTTTTGTTGCCATTGAGAAGTTGTCTCTCTGGACAAAGTTGAAATTGGAAAAAGAAGACATTCAGAAATTAGAGAAAAATGAATTATGGATTCTGTCCATCAGAATCTAATAACAGTTTTTCTGCTGATTACACCAAAGGTTGGATCAAGCAGTTTTGTTACTAGTTTTCAGAACATTTGGTAGCTTCACGGTGGCATGACGAGATAGCTATCCAACTCCCTTTTTATATCCACTTGCCACCAAGCTGGCAGTAATTTTACACTAGTGATGGAATATACAATTCCTGCAGCATGTCGACTTTCCCAAGCAAGAAGTGTCATGCAAAAATTATTCAATTTCCTAATTGCAGTTAAAAAAAAAAAAAAACAACAAAAAACCCAACAAAAGCAACCCCCTCCCCCCAAAAAGAATCCCAAACCCAAAGCCTAAAGCTTCTGAGCCAGAGACTAGATGGTAACTAGATGGAAAAACGGATTAATGAAAACATTTGACACTTGCATGTACTTAACCTCTGGCAATCTATGAGCATACACCTGTACTTACCAAAACATCCACCAAAGTGCAGCAATTCCTGGTCCATGGATAACCCTTGTCCTTAGAGAACCACTGGCACAGACATCTGTGCCCTTTATTTCAGTAATTGTAGGCACAAAGTGAAGCTTGCAGGGGCCTGGCCAAGGCTCCTGCTGACCTCACTGGCTGTAGATCACAGCCTTTTCATGGGGCTGTTCCTCAACAACTTAAAGATAAGGGATTTGTTCAGTTCCAGCTCCAGTGTTTATAGAAGTATGATCCATCCAAAATCCATCCTCACAGGTCTCCAGGATAATTTTCTTTTTCGTGTGTATTTGAACATATCTTTCCATCTTTTCCTGTAGACACCTGAAGACACCGTGATGCATCTGCTTCCCCTGTCATCTTGCAACAGCAAGAAAGTAGGCTTTTTTTCAGCCACCAGACAAATAAATTTCTGTGATACTTGAAAACAAAGTTTTTGGTTTGGTGGTGGTTTTTTTGGTATGTTTTTGGGGTTTGGTTTTGTTTTGTTTTTTTTGTTTGTTTGTTTTTGGGGGGTTGTTTGTATGTTTGTTTTTTGGTTTGGTTTTTTTTCTGTGTGGGTTTTTTTTCTTATTTTCACCCAAAGTTATCATTTCTGTTTTTTTCAGGGAAGCATTTATATTCCTCCTGGAAATGCACTCTATAAATGCGCTGCAACATTGAGTATTCACAGACAAACCTTGCTTCAGGAAAGCGTTTGTGCTGACAGCTCATGAAGCAGCAGCAGCAGCACTGAAGGTATGAAGGTGCTGCCTTCTGAGCTTGTTCCAAGCACAATCTGAGGTCATATTCACATCTCATACATGCTCTTTCAAAAGAAGTCTGCTCAAGTAGAGCAACCAGAGGAGGAAAGCAGAAGCTCTCAGTCCCTCAGCCTGGAGCCAACTGTGCTGATGTACCCTGGGCAGAGCCGTGGCCATCCTGGCTGAGTCCTTCATTCCCACCTCAGCCTTTGCAGGCAAAATCACCTGTTCCTACAGGGCAGAGAAGGGGACAGGGATGGCTCCTATCAGAGCTCAGTGGAAAGGGAGCTGTAGCCAACGGAGCCCCTGACCTCTTGCTGTTGTAATGACACACTTGGCTCATGTCAGAAAGACAGATGTAGGCTTAGCAAAGGACCCATTTGCATTATGGAACATTTTAGTGCGTTTTTCCCTTGGTAAGTTATAGTAATAGCTGATACCATTACAAATGAGTGAGTTAAAGATATTATAAATCAGATATCAAACATACTTCTCAGCCCTATTTGATTCTGTCTTTAGACCAATTTCATAACACTTGGTTCTATAATACAACTGCCTCAATCAGTGCTGGAACGTGTAGAAAAATGAAACCCAATTTCATGAGAGAATCAGGATCAAGACAATCTGGCGGGTGTCCGATCCTTTTAAAGCCTTCTCATATACAATCACCCTCCTACTGTAGATGGAAATCTTGGGGGCAAGAAACAGTTGCTTCTGTCTTGTTCTTAGGTGTGAAAATCAGTAGAGGAATGTGAAAGGCTTAGAACATGCCATCCCAGAGCAATAAGTCTCAGCTTGCAGAGGACACTCTAGTTAGGCAATGACAAATTCCTTCCTCTCATTAGAGACTAGTTCCTTGGTATCAGGAGCCTTGCCTGGAATGTGCCTTTGAGCTCCAAGGTCATTCTAATGATGGAAAAAAGAGATCTTGATGGTCTAAAGGGAAATCCTGTGAAGCAGCTTTCTCAGACTCACGGGCCTGGTGTGAAGGAAAGAGAAGCAGCAGCCCAGGAAGCTGTGAGTTGTGTCTTACAGTGCATGGCGAGGTCAGCTCCTGGGGCAAGCACAGAGAGACAGGTAAGAAATCACCCACACCATTTCAAAATCTGTATCCAGGCAAAACAGTTTTGCTTCCACAAACGAGGCCAAAAAGAAAGGAGAACATTTTGTGGCCCTTTCCAGTGGTAAGGATACACTGGGTGATGGCAGAAAGTGAGGAAGCAAATTCAGTTCCTGGCCTCTGTGGTACTGCAGATCCTTGAAGTCTCTAAAGCACAGTGGGACCAGCATGACAAAGGAGAACAAATACAGAAAGAGTACAGGAAACATTTTGATCCCCCAGCCTCATCACCCATGAATGACAGAAACATGGAAATTTTTAAAAAATCACTATAAATGGCTTTCATTTGTCTGTCCATTCCTCTGCATCCAGAGACAATGGGGAGTTCAGAGCCACAAGGTACAACTCTGGCAAAAAGCAAGGGAAAAAGGCAGGAGGGAGGGTAAGTATTGGTCTTGAAGTAGAACATCATCCCTACAGAAAAACATTAAAATAATTAAGGATTCACAGGAAACGTTGTTGAAGTGACTCTTGAAAACTTTACTAGTTTTATCCTCAGGCCAAAGAATACAAGTCAGCTGAATTTAGGAAAATTATCCTTACTTATTTGCATGTAAGTGCCTAATTAATTGCCTATTACAAAACTCATGCACTTGCTTCTAACACAAGAAGGTTTTGTTTTCATTGTTAATGATTGAGCACCAGACTAAATAACCTAAACATTTCAGGGAAAACCTAAGTTCCGAAATGTTCCCCTCATCTTCTGAGATGTCTTGGTTAAAAGAGGAAAATCCCAAATCTCCCAGCTTCCATATTAGATCATTTTTACTGGCTGAAGCATTTTGCTGGTGGAAAAAAGAAAAAAAAAAAAAAAAAAAAAAAAAAAGAGGAAACAAAAGGAAAAGAGCCACAATAAATGTATATATAACTAGAAAGTGGAAACTTAAACGGGTGTGTTGATTTATATAGTCTTACCTTCTCGCGCTGACTGCAATGCCCTTTAACAAACATTGATCAGACTGTGTGAAGGTAGGTGTGGAGGCTCTCCTCCAAGGCACCTCCTCGTAAAAATTTCTTGAAGGAGAGATGAGTTACAGAAGCCTGTGTTTGTGTACCTGTGTCTGCACATGTGATTTCAGACTGGAGGCAGGAAGGAATGCTCTGCCACATGGGAATCTCTGTGTCCCAGATTATTGCAAATGGGGTGAAAAATGATAAAAATTAGCATGATGCCTGGTCCTATTTCTCAATTCCTCATGGAGCCTGGAGGCACAAACTATTCAGCAGCTGGGCTGGGAAAGAAAATTCCCCCTCCATGAAACATTACAGCACAGTTGAGCACATTTACGGCTGCACAAAACTTTTCATGGCATCAGCTATTTTCTTTTGGGAAAGACAAAACACTTGAAAGCACAGCCCTGTTCTGCTGCTGCAGTTTTCTAAAGAAATTTTCTCTTTTGCCTGAAAGAATAGCCAGCCATGAATATGCATGTGTATGTGGGCTCTGGGCAAGCCAGGAGAGCAAAGTGCCTTTCCCAGAGACCCTGTCTGCAGGATGTCTCAGAGGGGCTGCCCACTTCCAGTGCCCACCAGTTCATCCTGCCAGCGGGTCTCGGCACAAATGGATGGCCTGCCTGTTGGAGGTGATCTGAACAAATGTACCCAAGCACAGTGCAGGACTGCACTGCCCCAAAGAATCAATTCGAACACTGTTTTAAATTTCTTCCTACTCTGTACCACAAAAATCAGGAGGAGACAACTGGATAAAAAGAAACAAAATGCAGGAAGATTTAACATCTGGACAACAGGAGTGAGGGCTGTCTTGATCGATTGCTGTGATTTTCTTTGTCACTTCTGAAATTATGTTGTCTATGTGGGATGTGGTAGAATAGAAATATATTATGTAATATAGAAATAGATTTATTTGTTTTTCACCTTTCCTTATCCTGAGGTCAGAGCGATTCTAGAGCTGCAGGATAACAAGAAGGCAGTCCTGTGCCAGGCCTGTGTTGAGGCTATCAGCAGGGGGACCATAAATGCTACAGCCCCTTGCATGTTCGCATGTTCCACAGAGAATCAAAGAATATCCAAGCACATTTATACAGAAAGTGTGCATCAGGGAAAAGCAGGCATCATGGGGGTCAGAAGAGGAACAAGCACCTTTCCAAGATGGTGTCAGCTCTAGGGGTTCTCCAGTGTGCACAAGATCTTAAAAGTGTGTCAAAAAATGGAGTTTGTCATGCTCTTCTTCATCCTAACGTGACTTGGGTTGGGAATCACTAGTTTAAAGGGTTTGTTTTACCACCATAGCATCACCCTAGCTCAAATCCATTAATTGTGAAGCCACAAAATCCCATCTTGAAACAGGAGTTGTATGTAAGATTAGAATGGCGAATTGGTGAGGAGATTTTCAATTTTTTTTTTTTTTGGTTAAACACAGTGTCTGAGTTTGGTTACACATCTCAGATGCCAATAAAAGTTGCAGGTACCTAGCATTTGTATAAAATAGGTTCCCAATATGCCTCACCATACTGTTTCAAATTTTAGAAGCTGGTTTTGAGCCTACATTTTAAAAACAGCTCCTTGAACTGGCCTCCACTTTCTAAGATCCACACCTCAGACCTTTGTCTCTTATCACCAGAGTCACTTGTGTAGAAAACAAACTCCAAAGGGCTTCTTCTGAGATTCCTAGCCCTAAAGTGAGCCAACCAATGGATGCCAGTTGGCCAAAGAAAATTTTATCTGTATCTGCATGTGAACAAGAAAACAGATACCTCTTCCCATTGTAAAGCCCATGGGATTAACAAGATGTGGAATGGAACATTACATGACAGAACAGTTCTGATATTTTTATATTCAGCATACTTTTTCTCTCAGAGTGGAATCCACACAATCAGAAAAAGTTCAGACATCATGCTCCCAGCAATAACTAAACCTGAGATACCTGGAAAAAAGTTCATCATATTTGCTTCAGAAGGAATGCTTCAAGACATTGATAGGTATCATAATTGATAGGTATCATCCTCCTGTCTGAAATCAACTGTCATGTCCATTACCAATGCCTGCGTGGGTAGAGAAAAGTACCGGAAAAGGTGGAAGGTTAAAAACACAGTAAAACAGAGAACTTGGCCTGCCTGACAAGTTGGACAAGTGACCACTTGTAGATCTTTGTCTACCTTTGAGAGGAAAAAAAAAGCTCTGTCTAGAAATGAAGCCTTTTTGTGAGCACAAGGACCATTCAGCTAGGTTATCTTTCCATCTTGCAATAATATTAAGATTAAACCAGCATCATTGTGGGGGGTTTTGGGGTTTTTTTTATTTTTGGTGGGGGAGGTTTGCTAGGTATAGCACAGTAATTTAGGAGACTAAGAGTTTGAAGTCACAGTGCTGGACTCATCACATGATGTGTGAATTTCAATATGCCAACATTTCAATTCCCACTTTTTAGTCTTGAGACAGGTAAATGGTATAATACATGGAAATGTTTAGATGTTTACTCTGGGCTTTGGAAGATGTTTAGGCATTTGAATTAACCTGAGTTTCAGCAATGTAGTTCTGCCGAAGACAAGTTTTCAGTATTTTCTAATATTGATGGTTTGATATTTCTTCCAAATAAGCAGCCTCAGAGATGCTAAGGGCAGGATTCATGAGACTGGAGGTGAGTGTTTCCAGTGTAAGCATCTACATTTATGTTCACTGCCTAAGCAGCTTTTAGTCAGTGGTGAGTTACCTGATACACGTTAGGGAGTACTTTCAAAGTAAAATACACTCTCACATCTGGTCCAGTGAATCACATCCTAAATATAATTGACTTTATTGACTGGATCTCTACCGAATTTCAGAGGAGCTTAGACACCTCATCCACACACATATGCATTGCAGACACCTAAAGTTAGCAGATACAAATCCCACCTTAGTGCCTCACTTTCACTAACACACAGTAGAAAGGATATTTTCTAGCCTAATCTTTTTTTGTATACTCAAGGGTAAAGTTTGTCTTTTGGATTCTTGTTATTAAAATCTAAAACGTAAATTTTCATCATTCCTTGCACTCAGATACACTTAATTCTTACCCAAAACTATTGTATCCCATATTATGTTTTGCCTCCTCTATACATTGTTGGTTGCAGCTTTAAGATGAAATCTGGTCCTTCCCTGAAGAGATATTTTTCAGCACTACAAATTCAGCTGGGATTAACCAAAGTTCTTTGGACTTTCTGAGAGATACTCGCGCAAGTGCTGGTTCTCTTTTTTCTTCACTGTTTTCAAAGAAGTTGGCACTGCTTTATCTCACATACCCACAAGAAGCAAAGCAAGGGAAAAAGCTCCCAAACACTGTGATATGTTCCCCCCTTCAAAGAATACTAATGTCAACATCACACTTTGATCCTCATAGGCAGCCAGAAGTGTTTCAGAAATATCTTGTTATTCAAATATTTCAGAACTTACAGAGAAGATCCACAGCAGGTGACATAATTTAGAGGTTGTAGAACTCTGTTCCATAATAAAACATACTGCTGTCCTTATACTTAGCTGCACCAGATTTTGCTCTCAGAGCAAAGTCAAAGGACCTCTCACCCTGGTATAGATCTGGGATAACCCTGCCAAACTGAACAGAATTAAAAGGCTGTGAAATAGAGTAAATCACAGCCACAGCAACTCATTTAATTTTAGCAGAGCTACTCCCAGTTCCCAGCAGTCTAACTAATTGCTTGGCCTTGTTCCACTTTCCCTAAAGACTGAAGCATACTTCTTTTTCTATTAAATATTAACAGGAGCCTATGTATCACTTGTCAGAAGATGCTTAGCAAACTGAACATCCTTCAGCAGCCCCTCTGCAGCCCACTCACAACTTCAGCTTTAGGATTTGTCCTAACCCCAATTGTAGGTCAAGGCTTTGACTGAATCTTAGCCCAAGATCCTCAGCTTTGGTCCAGAAGGAAAAGTTTTCATCAGAGACTTCTCTGTGCAGTCTACCCCTTCCTTTGGCAGCCCCCTCCAGCCACAATCAGACTGAAGCTGATTTTTATTCAGGACAAAACTAAAAGGTGCAAAGTGATCAAAACAACAGACACAGAAAAATGCACCCAAGACTAAGGTGACCAAAGCAAAATGTCTGTTTTATACCAGCAAATACCAGCAAATGTGAGAAGAGTAACTGGACAACAGCAATAAGGCAGTGTCCCAACTGCTGTTCTCCATTCCATGGTTTTCAGCCTATTTATGTTTTAATAGATGACATTCCCTGTCATGCCCTGCAAACCTCACAAGTTTATTGCTGTTTGTACAGTGTAGCTTTCATTCCCAAACGCTGACAGGGGAAGAAATGTATGTAAATAAGATTTTCCCTGTATTCCCTGGCCAGAAGGAGGCTGTGCATCTCCTACATCCAGAAATGTGACAGTTTGGAAAACTTGCCAGCGACACTGGTGGGCTTTGGGGCCAAAGCGGTAGCGATCGAGTGGAGGACACTGAGACACAACAAGTATGACACAAAAATCTTTTGAGCTGTGGCTAGAGAGTGCAGGGCTGAGTTTCTGCGTGGGCTGGGTTCAAATCCCAGACTCGTGGGAGAGAGGAAGATTGTAAAGTCATTTGGTGCCCTCTAATGGCTAGGATGCTTTTAAGCAAAATGTTCCGATGAGCGCACTTTAACCCCAAAACGGTCACTGTCATTGCTGACAAGCTCCGTTCAGCTGGCATGGTCCTGTTTTCAAGTATTAATTTAGTTGATTCTCTTGACTGATAGGATCTCTCTCTCACTCTAGATAATTTATGTTATTTATCATCTGGGCTTTGTAGAGGCTGACACATCTTGTGCATTCAAATAAGTGAGATCTTGCTAAGCTTTATGAGGACTGTGAAAACACAGCCACCTTCTCAGCTCTGCCACACCAGGAATTATGTCTGTTTGCCCTGTCTGAGAAGCCAGAAAGCTCTACTGGTGCCATGGTGGGGACAGGCATGCTTCATCTGCAGTGACCAAAACAAGTACTGGGCAGCCTTTTGTGCAGATGAATTTGATGAACTACAGAGTACATTTCTTAAAGATTCAGAATTTAGTGGAGTACAATGAGCAGTTCAGTGTTGCCTGTAATCGTTCAACCATTCACCTTCTGGAGTCAGATCATGGGTGTTAACCTGAAAGAGAAACATGACTAACCACTGATCAGACCAGCCTGGGAAAAATGGAAAACTAGGGGAAAACGGAACTATTTATAAATTTAGGCTTTTCTGTTTTCTACTGCTCTCTCACTCCAAGCTGGTGGTGCTGTGTCCAACAATTCTCTAAGCCCTATCAGGGTATCCTGAGAGTTTGTATAAGACACATGGCCAAGGGGCAATGCAGGAAGCTGCAAGTTTCTGTGCACGTTGTGTGCACTGGCAGAATGGAAACTCATTTATTTTGTCATTTGTTCACATGTTGGTTAAAATCAATAAGCCTTGGAAGAGCTGTGGAAGAATCATAAGATGCAAAGTAGCTGAGTGATAACGTAATGATGTAATTTAGCAAAGATAAATCTAAAGTAAAGAACATAAACAAAACCAAACACAGCTCTATCTAGAGAGAGTGATAGCCTCTAAATCAGATTTTACCACTGAGAAAGGTGGTCTTGTAGTAATTGTTCATGCAGCCACTCTGATAAAGGCAAATGGAATCACTAAAAAAAGAGCAGATTAAACAAAACATCATCATGACATTATGTTCAAATTCTTTGGTGTGTCCAGAGCTGTCTGTGTCTCTGGTAGTCTCAGCTCAGCGACTGACAGTAGACGTAGAAAGCATGCAGGGAAGCATGGCAGAGATGATCAGCAACATAGAGTAGTTTCCATACTACAAACAACAGAAGAGTCGAAGACACACAGAATCATGGAAAATGTGAAGAGAACAGTTGAGAGAGACCATCTGCTGGTTTTTCATAGCACAAGAAATTGAGGGACCAACTGCTTTTTAGCAGTTTTAAAAACAGGTTTAAAAGCAAAAAAGTGATCCTTTTTCTCATATGCCCTGCCCCCATTAAATATTGTAATTAATTGCCACAGGATTTTGGGGGAGGTGTAAAGATGAGCTGGTCCTATGCCTTAGGAGTGGATTCATCAAGATCTGCAGGAGCATGATAGATCTTGATTTCAGGGATTTCCTATCATCCATGGTGGAAGCTGGAAGGAGGAAGAGAGAAATTGTTCACAGAGGCAAGGGAAAGGAAAGGTAGTCAGAAGTTAGACTTCGAGACCTAGAGCTCTGCAGGTCTTCCAGATTTTGTCTGTCTTTGTACTGCTGAATGTGAGAGAGAGCATGTGAGAGAGTGACCTGTGACTGAAGCAATAATGAAGGTCTGTCTCCCCTGTGGTTTAATCAGATATTTGACTCTTTTCCTGAAAATCATGAGACAGAGGAAAAGCAGATGCATGAGTGATGTTTATTTTGGCATTCACTAATAAGATAAAAGCTAGGCATTGCTCAAAATGTTCTGTGTTGAAACCCTTCCCTAGAATATTCAAGTACTGACAAAAAAACAGTTTAAAGCTAGGAGATGTCATTTCTTCACATCTGGCACCCAAAGACTGCTTTTTCTTCCCAGCTGCCCTTGAATTTTGTCCACTGATTTATCCTCAGCATCTATTTGTCTCCTAGAAAGATAATCAATTTGGATACGAGGGTATTAAGGTTTGGTAGATCCACTGTTCTCTTCAGCTCATTCCAACAGCAAATCTCAATATTAAAAACACTTAGCTAATTATCATTTGAATTCATCTTGTTTTTTCATTCAACCATTAATTCCTACTATGCTTTTTTATACAAAATAAAATTCCAAACCTGGTGTTTTTCTCTCCAGAGAGCTGATCACACACTATCCATGTCTCTTGCTGTGGTATTTGCAGTACTTGGACAGAAAGCTCTAGGCAGTGCAAGGTTGCTCTCATCCTCTTGCCTCTGCACCAGTTAATGTGTTCCCCTGACTGAGACCTTTAAAAGGATGTTCTCTCAGGACTCTCAACCTCCTTTTGGATAAAGTAAGGAAAGAAAACTCTTCAAGTTCTTGAGTCTGTCAAGAAAAGCATCATTCTTCAGACTTCAAATAACATTTATGGTTGCTTCCTACCTCACAACACTCTTTAAAACCCTGATAAATTAAATGATTGCAGGATCCTTGTAGCAGCAGAAAAGGCACCAGAGGCAAAATGCTTCTACTCCCATTCCAACATTTTTGTACTATACAATTACACCAGGACTTCATGCCTTATTTCTTGCCCAATACCCCTTCCTTCTTCCCCACTTTTTTCCAGAGAGCCTGCTGTGGAGGATATGGGTACAGTTTGGCAACTCTTACCCAGCCTGGTCCTAAATCACACAACTACTCTGAAAGCCAATTACTGCACAGTAGTTCATTAGATTCATAACTTCCCCAACAAATCAATATACAGGCTGGAAAGTATCCCAGAAGAGAGATTAATTTTTGATAGACTGAGTCTTGGTATGCTTCCATGGGATTTACATTTAACCTCTGACCCAGCTGAAGGCTGTGGAGGGACCATGCACAAAAGCAGCATTCTAGTTCCTGGCCCATATAAGTTATATCCCAAATGAATATCTGGTATGTGCAGGCACCATAAATTACAACTCAGAGAGCTGGAGAGAAGTTCTGGGTGTCACAAAGGAGTACCCTCCTAAGAGGGTCACTTAAGATGAAAACACAACTAAGGTGGTGGTGCCCTTCAAAAAGCTTTCAGTCCATGGGTGAGCACTTTGATTACATTGTGCTACTGCTGAGAAGACAAAGAGATTTTAAGCTTTAGAGCTGAGAAAAGATTCATTATGGTTCCACACCCTTAGGCATGTGAAAACCAAGTGCTTCAGCTCCTTTTGGGATTAAACTGATAAAGATGAGAAGGAAATACATTCTGGAGTAATGGGCTGTTAAAATACCAGATAAATAATTTAAGCAGAGGCATCTTCTTGGTGTGCTTGAATATATTCTGGAGAATGGTTAGCTATTTCTTCCTTGCTGTTATACACCTGCAACAATGGTCAGTATTTCAGAAGGTAAAAAAATATCCCTGCATAGCTTCCCTGAATGTCAAAATGCTTTTCCTTCAGGGTCTCTGCTTAGAGTCTGGTGTACAATGCACAGTCTGAAATACAGCAATAGCTGCTTCAGTCTGCTTGCAGCCACATCTGGACCCACCATATACAAGTTCCTTACCAAAACCACAGAATCACAGAGTTACTTAGGTTGGAAAAGACCTCCAAGATCATAGAGTCCAACCTTTGACTGATCATCACTTTGTCAATTAGACCATAGACAAAGTGCCATGTCTAGTCATTTGTTGAACACCTCCAGGGATGGTGACCTGGTTCTGGCTAGGACAAGGTTCATTTTTGCCGTAACCAGAAGGGGCATGGCCAGGCTCCAGAGGCTGTTCTACACCACCCCACGTCATACACGGGGTCCCTTTTGGTGGGGTGGTGGTGAAGCCTGGAGTCAGGGTAACACTGAGTTCCACATGGTGAGCGCTCATATGTGAATCATGCATTTATCTTGTACACTCTGTTACGAATATTGTGCTGTTACTGTTTGTTTTCTTATTTCATTTGTTTTGTCCAGTAAATTTTTTTAATCTCAACCTGTGATCTTTACCTTTTGTGCCTCCAGTTCTCCTCTCCATCCTACCTCAGGAAGAGCAGGAGGTAGGAGGGGGAAAGAGTGTTTCAGTGGGGAACACTAAATTTGGGAATACCATTCTTAAACCACTACAGATGGTGATTCCACCACTTCCATGAATACATTCCACTGTTTAACAACCCTTTCTGGGAAGAAATTTATGCTGATGTCCAGCCTGAAATTGCCCTGGTGCTGCTTGAGGCCATGTCCTCTTGTTGTGTCACTTGTTACCTGGGAGAAGAAACCAAGACCCACCTGGCTACAGCCTCCTTTCAGCAAGTTGTAGAGAGCAATGAGGTCTCCCCTGAGCATCCTTTTCCCCAGGCTGAACACCCCCAGCCACTCCTGACAGGACTTGTGCTCCAGACCCTTCCCCAGCTCCACTGCCCTTCTCTGGACACACTCCAGCACCTCAGTGTCTTTCCTGTAGCAAGGGCCTTGAACCCAGGATTTAAGGTGCAGCCTCACCACTGCTGAGTATTGGGGCACAATCACTTCCCTAAAAATTTGTAGTGTTTTACTAAGAGCCACATTTGGGAGTTCATTATAACTCACAATAAAGAAGAGTTTGGGTTTGTGAGAAGGTGAAGAATCAGACAAGGAACATGACAATTAAGGCCCAACCAGAGCAGTTACCCAAAGACCAGAGTAATCTCATTGGCCAATGTTGTAGAAAGTTACTATCAAGACAGTTTCCCTTCTGGAAAGTCCTATTGATCCGATCTGAGCTGAGTTCCAAAATGATATCATGGCAAAAGCAGAATATGGAACAAGATTCTTCCCATTATTCAAACAAAAATCAGTGTGTGCAGCCTTCTGTACACTGACCTTCATGCTGTTTCAGAAAAGGACCTTTAAGGTGTTGCTTTGCACACAGTCCTAATGAAAGGGAAAGATCCTGAACTCTCCCAGACACCCCACTGGAACCTCCTTTTAACAAAAAAAACCAAAACCAAAACCAAAATAAACAAACAAATAAAAAAACCACAAACAAAAAACCCAAAACAAAACAAAAAAAACTGTACAGGAAGGCTAGAACAAAGCAATGTTAAGCAGTGTTATCCTTTGCTGTACTCTGCAGTACTTTTCTCTAAAGCACACACTAAAGAAAGCTTTCCAAAAAGCATAATTTCTGCCTTGAGAAAGATAGTCCCTGCTATTCCCAGCTACAGGGACAATCACTTTCTGTCTAATACAAACTCACATCAGAGCAGCGTTGGTGGCCAAGAGCTGTCAGGTGTTTGTCACCACAACAACCACATCTCCCTAGTTTTGAAACATCAGCTCCCGTTTTCCCAACTATTCAAATGCAGTTTGTTTTCCTGGCTATGACCACATGGTGGTGATGTGTTACCATCAGTTCAACCTTCAGGCCTGGCTCCCAGGAATGCAATACTTTGTTAGAGGAGCTTGCAACTTAGAGAAGCACTCTTTTACAAGGATGTTTGTAGAGTGAGCCCTCTAAGCCTGCTTTACCTCACAATTTATACTCACTGTTTAACTGTTTCGTTTATGGGGTTGTGTAGTTTTCCAGCCAAAAATATCCTGGAGTTTTTCTAAGAGCAGATGCATCTCTCAGCAGGTACATCCAAATGCAGCTGTATTTGGAGTTACTCATAACAAGTTTAATTTATTTGTCCATCTGATTCAGCTACTAACCTGTTTCTTTTTTCTTGTTTTTGTTTGTTTGGTTAGTTGATTTAGCTTTTTGTTTGGATTTTGCAGGTTTGCTTATTTAGTTGGTTGTGTCGGGTTTTTGGGTTTTTTGCTTGTATCCGTTGGTACTTTATCAACTTCCCAGAAAAAAAAAAAAAAAAGAAAATTAAAGTGCTTCTGCGAACTCCTTTAGAGTCAGGTAAAAGCTCATTGTTCCAAATTTCTTCCTAAATGTCTTTCTCATAAAAGTTTTCCAGCCACCTTTCACCAAGGGCAGGTGCTAAACGGAATGTGTACTGCATGGTCATTGTCCTTTCCATCCTATTCACAATATAGGCTTTAAATTAGCTACTGTATGTCCTTGGCTGAATGTAGACAGTGACAGCCTGATCTAATATGCAGTGAAGTCAATGAGAACCTTTTGGTTTTCCTTCATTTGGCCCTGAATCAAGTTCAAAGTTGTCTGATTCAGGAACCAGATCTTCTGTGCTTGTACAAGGATGATTATTCTCCAATACGGACGTAGGTTACAAAAAAATCCATTACAACTTTGTGCACAAAAGGAGCTATAAGTAACAAAGACAGCATGTCTCAAACCAACAGAGAGATTAGCTCCAGCTTAATTGGTTTGAAACAAGGGCAGATCATCAACTGGGACAGGAGAACTGGTTTGGACTTAATAAAAAATGCATCATTTCCCACTCACAAATTTTACTGCAAACTCACACTGAACTTTTAGAGTCAAAATTATTTTAATGATCTTTTTGCTTGCATTGTTATGGGTCTTTCTACTTCTAAATTTTGTCAAGGATCAGAGAAATACACACCACTATAGAAAGAGGGCTCTTTTTGCAAAGGAAGTGACTAAATACAGGAAATAAAAGAAATGTCATAAAATATTGTATTCATGTATATATTCTAGACCAAGTGCACACAGGCTCTGACAGTTCATACAGGACAACATTTTACCCTCTTGACTGGAAAAATGCCTCTGTGCTTTGGAAGCATAGCATGTTTGGTATCCCACCCCTCTGTTGGTGTGGACAAGTCTCAGCATGCCTTCTTAAAATCTTTAGAAATGGACAACATGTTAATCCACATCCACTTATTTCACATATTTATTAGATACTTGAAGTCCCCATGCAGCTGCTGCCCAGCCAGGAAGAACTGAAATTCCCTGCCCTTTTTTCTGCTGGATGTTTGTGGATCCACCCAAGTCCTCACAATACAACAGAGATGAATATCTCCTTCGTGTGACTGCCCTGACTTTAGACAGCTCCACTACTGTTTTCATAAAACACTTACTGAATTAGGTCTCTCTGAAAGGCTGGCATGCAGGACTTTCTGCCCTGCAGATGAAACTTACTGTATTAGAGCTCTTACTGGGATCTGGGTTCTTCTCTTTTTGCTTCGGATGAGACCTTTAATCAAAATCTTAGAATCACAGTCATAGAAAGGTTTGGGTTGGAAAGGACATTTAAACATCATCTAGTTTCACCTCCCCTGCAATGAGCAGGGACATCTTCAACTCAATCACATTCCTCAGAGCCCTGTCCTGCCTGGACTTGAGTGTTTCCAAGGATGGGGCACCTAGCACCTCCTTGGGCAATGTTCCACTGTTTCACTACCCACATTGTATAAAATGCCTTCAGTACATCTAGTCTAAACCTACCCTCTTTCAAGCCATTGCACCTTGTTCTATCACAACAAGCCCTACTAACAAGTTCTTCCCCCATCTTTCTTACAAGATGCCTTTAAGTACTAAAAGGCTGCTATGTGGAGTCTTCTCTTCTCCAACTTAGAGAGAGTCGAACAGCCCCAGCTCCCTCAGTTTTTCCTCACAGCCCTCTGATCATCTTCATGGCCCATCTCCAAATTCCCTCCATGTATTTCTTGCACCTGGAGCTGGACGCAGCATTCCAGGTGGGGGCTCACCAGAGTGGAGCAGAGGGCCAGGATCATCTCCCTCAACCTGCTGCCCATGGGGCTTTTGATGGAGCCCAGGTCCTGTTTGGCTTTCTGGGCTGCAAGAATACACTGCTGGCTCATGTCCAGCTTTTCTTCTGCCGGTATTTCCATGTCCTTCCTTACAGGCCTGCTCCTTCTTCACAGGGCTGCTCTCAATCCCTCCATCCTCCAGCCTCTATTGTACCAGGGGCTGGTCAGACTCACATGCAGAACCTTGCACTTGGTCTTGTCAGACCTCAGGAGGTTCACATGGTCCCACTTCTTGAGCTTGTCCAAGTCCCTCTAATTGGCATTCCATTCCTCAGGCATGTCAACCTCACCCTCAGCTTGGTGTCACCTGCAAACTTGCTGAGGGTGCACTCAATCCCACCATCTGTGTCACTGACAAAGATATTGAATAACACCGACCCCAATATAGATCCTTGAGGGACACACTGGTCACTGATCTCCACTTGGACATTGAGACATTGACCACTACCTCTGGATGTGACTCTCCAACCAATTCCTCATCTACCAAACATTCCACCCACCAAATCCCTCTCTCTCTCTAATTTAGAGAGAAGGATGTTGTGAGGCACTGTGTCAGAGGCCTTACAGAAGTCCAGATAGATGCTTTTCTACTGCTCACAGCAGATCCTGAACCTGGTCAATACAGCATTTGGAGAGTTCTTCACTAGTTAAATTGCTTCTCGCCTAAATAATATAAACATCAAGAAAATTATTGGAAATATTTCTAGAGCCCATGGTCAATGTTCTTAGTTGAGAAAGCAAAGAAGAAAGCTTAGACCTGTCCTTTCTCAAAATCCACAGCAAATGAAATAAGTGAGTTACTGTTATGGTTTGGAAAGGAGATATCTCTTTAGAAACAGGAGTAGGTGTCTGATTCAGATCAAGGATCCTAGAAGGTGAATGCTGCAAAACAGCTCAACTGACCCTCAAATTAGACAGAAAATGTAATTTATAAAGCAGAATATGGTAGAAATTAGATCAGTCACAAGGGTGGCTAAATTTTCTCTCCCTGATTTTTTGAAAACTCCTGGATTTTTTTGTTTTGTACTTAGAAGGATTAGGTGTTCTATCCTCTTCATGAAGATATTGTGTCCTCTCAGTGTTTTACACTTGACCCTTCTTTGGTCATAATGTGACCACTGCAATGTTCAGAACATAAAGTTCTTCCAGTGCTTGTATTACACAGTCTAATGAAATAAATAGTGGTATCACCTACCACAAATCCAATGACAGTCCCATAGTGCCTAGGTGGCAATGGTTACTTCAGGGACACAGAGATATTCTCTTGGCTTAGCCACAAGTGACAGAAGAGCAATGTCTTACCTGGATTTACACGATGAGATAAGCTGGGGTGAGACACGCTCTCCTCTGCTTAGTATCCTTTATAAACACGAGTCGAGACTGTGTTAACCAAAGCAGAGAGCTCAGAGTACCTTACCTGCATAGCACCAACCACCACATCCTGTCCTCCTACACCTTCCCCTGGCACCACAGACAAACACCCTTTCTCCAGTGGCTCACCCAGGAAGCACTCACTGCATCTGTTTCTTCCTTCTCCTTGCTTCTCCAGCTTGGGAAGACTGAAGCATCCCCTTCATACCTTTAATTTTTTCTTGCTCTTCGTCTGATCTGCTGGTGATTCTGCCCAAAGAAATATTTTGATCCTTTCAGTTGTCACTGCCTATTGCATTTATTGGGGACTGGATGCCACAGGTTCTGTGATCTCTTACAGTGTGGGTGGAAGAAAATTGGAACCAGGTAAAACCTGTGCTTTGATCCTGAATGAGCCAAAGACAATTGTCCCAAATCCCTTGACCCTTTGTGCCAGGGGCAACCCAGCTGGGAAACTGAATGAAAAGAACAATTTCACTGCAGATTAAACACAGCATCCGAGCTGAGCTCTCCTGGGCCAGTGAGTTTCAGTGGCTAAAAAATCTCATCTGAGCACAGGATCTGATTATAACCTGGGTAAGATGGTAGAATCAACTAAATTAGTTCTTTATAAAAATGCTTAGCTGAACCTAGGCTCAGAAACACTGCTCTGAATGGGCAAAGCTCATCTTTTGTTTGCAATACTGATGCCTGTTTGCTGGGCGCCTCCAGAGATGTTAGTTAAAAATACAAATTGCTGCTTATCAGTCAGACTTTTCCCTGAACTAAGACCATGGCAACTCCATTTTTCTCTCTGGGAAGTATCTCAGACCTGGGAGTACGGATGTGCAAGTGTGAAGGAATATTCACAGGGCTTTTCACTTGGCCAGCAAGAGCTTTCCTCTCACCGCTAGACCTCTCATGAGCAGGAAAAAAATAGATTGGCTAAAAGTGACTAGCTGACCCCCAGTTTACTTTATGTTGTCATGTGGCCCTGAGCATTTTCTTCAAAACTTCAGCATCTCTGTTAAGCAAGACTGGTAAGCCACTAGTTCTGCTTAGGACAAACTTTGCAGTGCAGGCATAGCAACCTGCCGATATCTCAACTCATTTGAGATCCTCTTGGGCTAAACAGTTAACACACCCCCCTCCCTCAGCACATTCCTCAGCGCTGATAACCAGGACTGCAAGGGATGCAGAGCAAGTTCACAGATGATACAAAACTGGGAGGAGCTGATGACTCCCTCAAAGGCAGGGAGGCCCTGCAGAGAGACGTCACGAAACAGAGGACTGGGCAATCACCAACCATATGAAGTTCAACAAGGGAAAGTTCTGGATTCTGCACCTGGGATGGGGCAACCCTGGATGTATGGACAGACTGGGGAATGAGAGGCAGGAGAGCAGCTCTGTGGAAAGGGACCTGGAAGTCCTGGTTGATGACAAGTTGAACCTGAGTCAGCAGTGCCCTGGCAGCCAGGAGGGCCAACCCTGTCCTGGGGGGCATCAGGGACAGCATCACCAGCTGGGCAAGGGAGGGGACTGTCCCACTCTGCTCTGCACTGGGGCGGCCTCACCTCGAGTGCTGGGGGCAGTTTTGGGCGACACAATATAGAACAGAAATTAAGCCATTAGAAAATGTCCAAAGGAGGGCAACAAAGATGGTGAAGGGCCCTGAGGGGAAGCCGTGTGAGAAGCAGCTGAGGTCACTTGTTCTGTTCAGCCTGGAGAAGAGGAGAATGAGGGAGACCTCGTCATGGTCTACAACTTCCTTGTGAGGGGAATAGGAGGGGCAGACATATATCTCTTCTCTGTGGTGACCAGTGACAGGACCTGAGGGAAGGGCCTGAAGTTGTATCAGGGGAGGTTTAGCTTGAATATTAAAAAAAGGTTCTTTACCCAGAGGGGTGTTGGACACTGGAACAGTTTCCCAGGGAAGTGGTCACGGCACTAAGCCTGACAGAGCTCAAGAAGCATTTGGACAAAGCTCTCAGGCACATGGAGTGAGTCTTGGGGATGGTCCTGTGCAGGAACAGGAGTTGGACTCCATGAGTCTTGTGGGTCCCTTCCAACTCAGCATATTCTGTGACTGTGAAATTGCTTTCCACAAAGAGGCATAGAGTGCAGAATTTCACTGACCAAATAGAGGTGTTTCCAGTGTCTTCAGTTAGAATTAGAGTCAAAGAGAATCAGGGACAACTAGATCAAAGGGAATCTTTAGTGAATCTTTATGTAAATCAAAGCCCACTTGTTGTGTGCAACTCACCTGGCCTAACATTCAGTGTCTGACACAAGTGTCTATCTCAGGTAATATCTGGTCTGTGGATGGTCAGTAGAGACTGAGTCAGTACAGTCAACAGATACTTTGATGTGATTCATCTAACCAAACAGGGAATGTAGTTCACAGAGATGAAGGGCATCATAAACACCTCTGTGAAGGGACCCCAGGTGGCTTGCTCAGCTGTACGTACCCCATTAAGGCACTGCCAGGATATGTGAGTTGCAGAAACTCACAAGACCACAATTTGTGCTGAGATCTGGATTGCCATATTCATTCCTTTATAAAGCTGTCAGTCATGAATGGTTGTAGCATATTTCAAACCACACAGGTGTGACAACCCTACCTCTCAAAACTTAAGTGCATCCTTTCCCTTAAAGGAGTGTCATCACAACAGACATACTTGAACAAATTTAGCAGTGTTGAATAAACCTGTCCTTTGTGACTGCTGTAGCATCACTCAGAAGAGACCCTTTGCAATATCCAAAGTGTAATATTGTTAATGAAAATCAGAAATGAACAGCCACCGCAAACAGATTCTGTGGACCGTCTCTCCTATTCCTATGGTGCCAACTTCTTTTTGACAGTCTATCACATGTTAACTAGTACCTGGAGGGAAGAGATTGACTTCAGAGCCCTAACACAACCCCAGAGGAGCACCCCATGTTTCTCTGCAGACTCCCTGATTGCTCCCTGGGTACTATTGAGTATGGGGGCTGTGCTGAGCAGCTGGTGATTTCCCTTTAACATCCTGCTGGAAGAACTGCAAATCCAGACCGTTAGACCATCTAATAGAAGTAATAAAGCTGATACCAGGTACATTTATTTTAACTATACAATAAGGCACAATGTTACAACTGCAAAGTGCCAGCCTGGTTTTCTGCAGTACATAATATGTCTGGCATTTTTTACAGTAACCAGAAAGGCATAAACATGTCAGAGAAACTACCCAGGATGCAGAAATATTCCTTGCAGAGTCACATAAGGAAAGGCAGGCACCATTCTTTAAAACCAAGCATGCACAATTAACAAGAAAAATATTGCCAATAAAAAGAGGAAAGATGGCCAGTGAGTATAATTAGATGGGATAGTTCAGGGTGTGGGTTTGGCAAGAAAATGACAGTTAGTAGTAACAAAAGCACTTTCAAGACAACTGATGCTTGTAGCTGCAGTTTCCCAGAATCTTGTGTGCAAATGGAGCTTCATAGAGGACTCATGGCTGAAGCTCATGGTGAGTGTCTGTCAGAGAAGAGTTGAGAGGGATGCCAGAATGGTCATAGGTTTGGTTTTCTATGGGAAAAGATCTCTTTGTTGTTATTTATTTCCAGTGAAGGGTCAGACTCAAAGGTGTTTGGGTGTCAAGGTTTCAAAACTGGGATGTAAAATCTAGCTTGTCAAAATAACCCTCAATTCATTGACCAAATATTTCTGAGGACCTGGCCCTAATTATGTGAAAAATGACAAAGGGAAACAGTATAGAGAGACTGGGAATGCAACATATATCATGGAGTCCACATTTTGTGCATTATTCTTTACTCATGCACTGATCAGCTGGCACAGCCACCCACGTCCCCTGACCCCCGTTCCACCTGAACCAACCCCCTGGTCATGACATGCCCATCCTCATTAACCTCCTCTGAGGCAGGAGATCAACTGCCCGATTGGGATCTAAGATAGAAGTTCATATGGCCGTATGGAAATGCTGTGGCAAAACAAGCACTGGACTGTGCTCCTTGCCTTTGTTCAGATTCCTTTGTTACCAAACTCATCATCAGCTCATTGCATTTAGGAATACAGATCATCTCTAGTCTCTACATTGCCAGAAAAACAAACAGCTCAAACTCAGTGGGTTCAGCTCCAGAAAGCATCCATATGGGAACATTCAGTGAAATCCAAGGACTGTGTTGGAAACAGCTGGCAAATATACAGAACTGGAGGCAAGACTGCAAGCAATACAGCAGTAAGCACCACAAATTCAGTATGGAGAGTGTCTTTTAAAATGTAAACGTCCTCAGTGCTTTGCAGCAAGAAGCAATAAATGTTTTATAACATTTTAATTGAAAGCACATAAACTGAAATGATTTGAAAGAAAGAATCCATGAGTGTATATTCAGCGTTGAAGAGACATAGAAGCAGATTTGTGTCAAATTCCATTTTGAAATATGCATTGAATGGGTTGATCTCAAAAATCCTTGAATTGCACAAAATTGGCCTGGAAGAGACCTCAAAGACTCATGTAGCCTAGTCCTCATGTCCCAGAGCACAGCTGAAGAAGCTCAAAATTTGTCTTTACCATTGTTTAAATCTTCCAGTGAGAATATCCTAGGGTCTTCTCAGGCAGAAAAAAAAAAGCTGCTCTTCCATGGAGAAGCTCAAAAACTCCAAGGTCAATTTACAATATACCAAGAGGAAACTTAAATGTGTGAGGTACCTTCCCCAAATATCTTCCATCCCCATGTACGCTTTTTCTGTGCTAAGGGTGGGTTCAGAGTAGCCTTACTGAGTATTCATTATCTGATGATTTTTCTTTGTTTGTCAGCACACTTGGCCACAAGGCTTGCAGATGATTCCAGCTGAGGAAGCCAAAACAGGAAAAGATCTTTTTAGCTAGAAAGAAATGTGTCTTGTCTGTAAAGCTCAAAAAGTGCAGTAACATTCAAAGACAGTTTTTGTTCCTGGAGGAAGCCTGTGGTGTACCCTGGAGAGGGGCAGGACAGATTAGGTCAGTCCCAGGGGAGCACGTCCACTCTCACAACCAGAGAGAGTTCAGTGTATCATAACCTATCTTAAAAAAAAAAGGCATACAGTTGTAAAAAGGTCTGATCTTAAGAAAACTTGCATAGGATAATCTGTGTTTTCTAATTTGACAGATTAGTAATGATTATATTGTGCCAGAAAACAGAGCTGCACTACAATTAACTACTCTTTTATTATACAAAGTGCCTTCCTGTTTTATTTAAGTAATAAGGGATAACGACTCTATCTAGCAAAAGTGCTGTACTCTGTTCTGACTGTCAGGTCTAATTGACTGTCTGCTTCTTGCCCTGCCCCCAGGGCACTGCAGCTGAGCTCTCTCCTGTGCGGGGCTGGATAGCAAGTTTTACTCCAGGCTGCTTAGTAACTGAATATAGATGAGTTTAATGTGAGAGCTCTGCTAGCGATTTCTGAAAATATGCATGTTTTGCTCTTTAAGCAAATTTGAGGGGTGAGAAGACACAAGCTTTACTATCTTTGCTATGAACACCTTTACTATGGACATCTTTACAAAGTAGTTTCCCAAGCATTTTGATTGCAGGACTCCAGGAGTACCAGAACAAGAGAAAATAGGAGTCACTGTACTGAGTCAGATCACCATTTTCCAGCAGTTTCCAACCTGTGTAAGGGGTCAAGAGGGTTCTTAGGGAAACATTTTAATTGTGAGGGCAAACATGCTACCTTCCCAAACATTTTATTACCTGCCAAGAGTTAGCAGGACAAAACCATGAAAGAGCAGTCACATCCTTATGTTCAGAAGACCTTAATGGATTTTTCTTCCTTAAACTCATTCCGTTCCTCTCTGATGTCACATGATGTGGTAGTCAGTTGTTGAACCCACAACAACCTGTAGTGTGGTGCTCCACAGCTCAGCCACACAACACCCAAAGAGCCTTCTCTTTCTGTGCACTTTGAACTCATCATTTTCTAGCTGCACTCAGTGCCCACTAATCCTATTCTTGGAAGAGACAGGGAATGACAATTACCTATGTACCCACTTCTGGCCACTCATGGTTTTATAGACCTCTATCATATATCCCCTCAATAGTCCCTGAGGTCTCCTAATCAGCTAAATTGTTCCTTGCAGAGAAGTTGTTCCATACCTTTATTATCCTTGTTGCCTTTTCCTGAACCTTTCAGTCTTGTTATAACTCCCCTGAGACACAGGGAGCAGGAACACGCACCAAGGTGTGGTATTTATATAGACACACACCATGCTGGTTTTGGCTGGACTAGAGTTAATTTTCTCTGTAGTACATGGCGTGAGGCTGTGTTTTGGATTTGTGCTGGAAACAGTGTTGATAACCCAGGGATGTTCCTTTTCATAATGGGCAGTGCTGACACAGAGTCAAGGCCTTTTCTGCTCCTCACCCCGCCAGCAAGGAGGCTGGGGGTGCACAAGGAGTTGGGAGAGGACACAGCCAGGACAGCTGACCCCAAATGTCCCAAGGGACATCCCACATCATATGGTGTCATGCTCAGCATTTAAAGCTGGGGAAAGAAGAAGAAGGGGGAGGAAATTAAGGGTGATGGCATTTGTCTTCCCAGGTTGCTGTTAGATGTGATGGAGCCCTGCTTTCTGGGGGTGGCTAAACACCTGCCTGCCCACGGGACATTGTGAATGAATTCCTTGTTTGGCTTTGCTGGCACATGTGGCTTTTGCTTTGCCTGTTGTCTTTATCTCAATTGATGATTTTTCTCACTTTTGTTCTTCTGATTCTCTTCCCCATTCCACCAGGGAGGAGTGAGTGAGCAGCTGCATGAAGCTGAGCTGCTGGCTGGGGTTAAACCATGACACATACTCATCTACTCTGTTCATTAGCCCTTTCCTAAAAACTCCTAGACTATACTTGTTTTTCCAAGTGTGTGATGGCTGACAAAAAGTTTATGAAGATAGTATCTTTGTAAACATTTTATGCATTTTTATTATTTATTCACATCTGCCATATTATTGCTAGGGCAATACCTTTTGCAGTTCCTCAGAGCTGGACTTTGTTTCTATTATCTTAACTTTGTCTCTTTCTTTCCTAGATCATTGATAAATTCATTGGGCAGAATGGGCCACAGCAATCTCCTTGTAGAACTTCACTCCATGATGACAAATAATCATTTATTTCTGTCTTCTATTTCCTAAATTTTATTTAATTCTTTGTCAGAGAGCTCATGCTGAAATTCACGTGCCTATATGAGCATTTTAGAGATTATGTCAGCCAGAAGAGTTGATTTACATCACTGGTTTCTACCTGATATTAATTTTAAGTGAAGAGAGATCCCGGCACTAGCTCTCAGAGGTTATAATCTGAATATGACAGTCTGACAGATAGCATGTGAGCACCACCCCAAGATAAAGATCTTCCCCTTTTCAACACCATCATCCTCTCCATCTCCGTCCCATCATTCAAAAAATCACACTATCACAGACTAACTTAGGCTGGAATGGGTCTCAGGGGGCCATATGCCCTACTCAAAACCAGCTATCTTTGATGTTTGGTCAGGTTATCAGGGCTTTGTCTACCCAAGTTTTCCATATCTCTAAGAATGAAGAAACCACATATATTGAACCACATTACACATGAGGAGACAACTGGCATACAATTAACTGCAGCATATATATTTGGAGTTTCTCTAACATATGACACAGTTATGTTTCCCTTTTGCTTTCGGTGGTGATGTATTTCTCCCAGCTCACCTTTACTGCTGAACTGGTGCTTTGTACAATGCATATTAGGACAATGTTGGTGGGACTTGGTTACCTAAATATAGATATGTGCAATCTGAGATGCCCTAGTGTATTCTTTTCAGCTTCTAACCCAGGCTGCTGAAAAACACAGGTGTCTACTTTATCCTATACTAGATTGCTGAGCTCCCAGATGTGTCTTAGACACAAAGGGCCCGTCAAATAGCACAGATGTTTGTGTTTAGTTAACTAAGTCATCTTAGCACTGTATTCCCCCCTCTCCCCTTTCTATTTGTTAAATTCAGTCTAGGCAAAATCCACTTAGGTTTGGCCCTTCATCTGAAGGGAAGAATGTTCAATCACAGCTCTCCCCTCACAGCATCACTACTATCAATAGATGCAGGCTAAAGTTAAATGTATTCTTCCTCTTGCGGTGGAAGAGCACAGCTTTTCCACTACACTGTACCTGTGCGTGCCACTCTCTTTTGCATCATAAAACAATGCTTGAAGTGATGGGGAGTAAGCAAAGCATAGTTTCTAGGGCAGTGGGGTGGGCTCAGGGAGAGCTGAGATCCTCCTTGTCCTTTTCCTACACAGAAGCATCCCCAACATGCATCTCAAGTCCAAGTCTTACATACAAATAATGTTATAATAAGAAAAACTACAGGGAGCTCCTCCCCTTGCTTATGGGTTACCTTACTCAGAACTTACAGATGAAGCGGGAAATGGGAAACCCATGGACTACAAAGCAAACTGGTGGGTCCAAAGCACTTCTTTTTGTATTCTTCAGTAAAAAAATTTCATTGACATCTTTTTTCCATGCTGTAAGCACAAGCAAGTGTTGCCTTTTACTTTATTTGTGACAATCTCTTTGAAACTCTGTTTTACTTTACAAAAACCAAATCCTGCTTCAAATGCTACGTTAAATGAAGCCTGAGTACTGTGAAAAGGGTTATATTGGCCTCTGAGCAACAGGGAAACAATTTTGCACCAAATGGATTTAATTACACGGAAGTTTGCATTTACCAATGTGAGCTGATCTATGAAACAGTGAAAGAGGGGAGTGCAAATCTCTGTTTTGTTCCATTAGGATAATATTAATGGAAACTAACTTAGAAATTTCAGCCCTTTAACTAACTTAACTATCTGAACAGGGTATTCCGTCCCATTTCTCTCTGCCACCACCTGAAAGGAGTTGTAGCAAGGTGGGGGTTAGCCTCTTCTCCCAAGTAACAAGTGACAGGATGAGAGGAAATGTCCTCAGATTCTGCCAGGAGAGATTCAGGTTAGATATTAGGAAAATTTCTTCACTGAAAAGGTTGTCAACCATTGGAACATGCTGCCCAGGGGAGTGGTGGAGTCATCATCCCTAAAAGTATTCAAAAACCATGTAGGTGTGGTGCTTAGGGATATGGTTTCGTAGTGGATCTGACAGTGTTAGCTTAATGTTTTGACTCTATGATCTTAAAGGTCTTTTCCAACCCTAATGATTCTAGGATTCTCACAGATCACACAATCCCTTTCAAAAAGTAGCTGAACTATTTCTTAAAACTGTTTTTCTGTTCTCTTCCCATATGAAAAGAACACTTCTATTTTCCACCATTAATTTATTCACAACCAGCCTTTGTCCATGGTTTTCACGGCAGTGTTGTCCTGAAGGCCAAGCAGCTCCCATCTGCTTCCTGGTGCTTGCCTTCATATTGTGTGTGCATTCAGAAACTGACCCCGTCAGCCTTCCCTGGTGCCTGCAGAGCACTCAGAGCTCTCTGTCTCCACCGTCCTTTTTTGTCCCTTTACAGGCTGTGTTCATCTTTTCTGCCTAAGGGTGACTGGCTTTACTGTCATAGTGTCCAAATCCCTTGGAATGTGCAGTGTTCTTAAAAGATAAACAAATGCTTAAATCAATGGAAAAACAGGCAAAGGACAACCAGACATGACGGTTACGTGCTGGAAACTGTTACCACCTTGGCAGCAAAGAGCTGATCTCTGGCAGCATGTGTGTTCCTTGTGCCTTCCAGTGCCAAGACGGTTCACCACTGTGGCTGCAGAAACTAAGCTTTATCCCAAGTTTATTTCCCATTATAATTCACTGGGTTCATGGACAAGGTTGTTCCCTGCAACTTAGCTGGCATGGTAATGATTTTCAGTTCAGGGCTAGACTGGGATTTCCCTTTGCTCATTCAGTGAAGAAATACTCTTAGATTTCCAAGAGACTGCTTTGCAGAAGAAGCAGCCCACCTACATGAGGATGGATTGTTACGGCAGAGGTCGGGTGGTGGTAAGCTGTAACCTTCCAAAAGCATCTCCAGCTGGGAGCCACTCGGCAGGCCACTACACCCACACACACACACAAACACACACGAA